>WEIU01009141.1:368511-381246 GCA_013389925.1 Aegithalos caudatus
CGATAGCGGCCCCGGGCAGGCCGGGCCCTGAGGCGGCGGAGCGGCGGCGGTAAACCCCAGAGCCGTGCCCGGTACCGAGCCTGAACCCCAGAGCCGTGCCCGGTACCGAGCCCGAAGCCCGGAGCCGTGCCCGGTACCGAGCCTGAACCCCGGAGCCGTGCCCGGTACCGAGCCCGAACCCCGGAGCTGTGCCCGGTACCGAGTCTGAACTCCAGAGCCGTGCCCGGTACCGAGCCTGAACCCCAGAGCCGTGCCCGGTACCGAGCCTGAACCCCGGAGCCGTGCCCGGTACCGAGCCCGAACCCCTGGTGTGTTATTTGCTCCGTTGTTAATCGGACACCACTAACGGGATGTGCTACATTAACATTCCGAAGCTTCGGAAGAGCTGAGCCGCTGCGGCATTGCAAGGAGGAATTCCCTCCAGCCTTTCCATCGCTCCCTGCTGTCCTGCAGACAATGCTCTGCTCCATAGTGAGCTGCCCCGCTCCATGCCCTGTGCTGGCGAGGGCTGCAGGCTTTGGGAAGGGAAGGGCTCTGTCCTGGGATGCTCTGGTGCTGTGCTTCCCACCTCCGGAATTGCCCGGCACGCTGCAAGTGCGGCTCAGCTGGCAATTCTCAGCCTCTTTTCCTTCGGGACGAAGATGAGGTGGGGCCAAATTGATGCTTTCCATAGGGATTGCTGAATTTTGGTCATGGCTGTGCTGGGAAAGGTTTTCCAGGTCGTGGCAGCTCCGTGTGGTTAAAGCAGAGGGAGAGAGGCACCTGCAGCAGGAGGAGCAGTGGCTGGGCAGGCGCCTGAGGGTCACGGCCTTTGGTATCCCAAGGGAATTCTGACTGTCAGATCCCTCTGTCTGAGCTTTGTGTTACAGGGATGGTGAGAAGAAGAAAAAACAGACACTGGCACTGACTTCAACACAACCCAGAGCTTGAAATATTGAAGAAATTGCTGCGTGCCTGTGGGAGAACAGCAGCTTTGAAACCCACAGCTGTCCGCAGGAGCTCCTGACGTATGGCCCTGCAAAACAGAATTGTGGAAAGACAGGGATGAAAAGTTGTGCCAGGGGAGGCTCAGGTTGGACATCAGGAGGAATTTGTTGCTGGAAAGGGGCAGGGGCTGCCCAGGGAGGTTTGGATGCCCATCCCTGGAGGTGTCCCAGGAAGGGCTGCAGGTGGCACTCAGTGCTGGGCACAGGGTGGGGATCAGGCACAGCTTGGAGAGGTTTTCCAGCCTCGGTGCTGATGGGATTCTGGCTTTGGCATGAACGTTGCAAACACCATCATTATCTCATGAATAACTAATAACTCTCCCAGCCCAGGACTTTATGGATGCTCTGGAGGAGTTCTCCCTTGCCTGGCTGAGGATTGATGTCTGAGAGTGTAACACTGCAGCGAGCGCTTGAGTCACGGAGCAGAGCTGTGCTGAGATCACACTTGACACGATTTGCAGCCTCTGAGGCATAAATCAGTGTGCATGTGTAATGTTCCTCACCCTTAACCCCGCTGACATGAAAATACTGCAGCGCTCCGGGCTCCCCACAAGTGCAGTGCAAGCAAACAAGGCCCAGAAAAGACAAATGTCAATCATGGGAGACAAGGGGGAAAAAAAATCAGAGGCAGAAAAAAGTCAGAGCTCATCAGAGCCTCGGAGACAGGCATTCCCTGGCACAGCTTGGACAGCTGTGCCCTCAGTGCTCTCCTGGAGACAGGACAGCAAGAAATGGGTGGGCTTTTGCCTTTGTGCAGAGCTTCTGTGCAGCTCCTGGCACCCCAGACTGCACAGGAGCAGCAAATCCCACCCTGAGCTCAGGGAAAACCCAGCCCAAACCTAGCCAGGAGCTGGGAAGGGAGGTACCTGTTCATCCAGCCAGGGGAACAAACCCTGACCCTTGAAATCCACCATTCATTGTTCCCTTTGCCTTTCACAGCAGATGGAGGAGAGTGCATTTCAAAAAGAAAGAGAAAAATACATTAATCAGCAGTATAAATGAATAAATTCTCAGTATATACCAATAAGATGCAAAAAAACCCCTCAGAACCCATCTGTATCATAGGGAAAGAACAGAAACTTGGTTAAAAGCCTGAGGTCACTGGAGAGGGAGAGCTCTCTCTTGAAGGCCCTGGTGCAAGATCTGCACAAGCAAGGTTGGAAATGTGGCCTAGGGCACAGGCAACAAACTGAAATGTCAATTGTAATTAAAACTTTCAGGTACTGAAGGTGGAGACAAACAAACGACAGATTTGGAGAAAAAACATAAAGATTCAACCCCCAATTTTTAGCATTTTGATGGATGACAGACAGCAACATAAATGCTGTGAGCTCAAATTAATTATGTTAAAATAATAGGTAATTTATCTCTGTGTTGAGAACATATCATTATGATGATTTTTTTCAAATGCTTTAAAATAATGTCATTTCAATTCATAATACAGGGTAGGGACTTTGCTGTTCAGTGTATTTGCTGTTTATACAATATTTTCAATGTCATTGCTTTCCTGTACCATAAATAAAGCCAAAACAATCAGTTAGTACCCTAAGATATTCCTTACTGCTGTAGGAACTGTAAAATAACTCAATATGAAAATGTTATTCACTGCAATAGCACATTGACAACTGTGATTAAGCCTCAAACGAATACTGGAACAAAATAGAAATGTATTTTTGTGTTGAGTTGTTTAATTCTTCACTGTCAGGACTCAGACCCGAATCCACCCAGGGGAAATGTCAGGCATTTATGGGGTTAAATGTGCCTCAGTGCCTTTCCCCCATGGAAAATGTGCAGTTGGGATGGAAAAGTAAGGGGTGTAATTTCAGGGTTGAATTCAGCTTCCTGCACCTCTTATCTCTTTGCATTTCTCCCTTAAATATCTTTTTTNTCCTAAATGCAAATTGGCTGCTCTCATATGAGCAAAGTTTTAAAACAGACTCACGTGATGATGCTGGTGATGATGAATATGTCACACCTGAAAATGAACTCCTTAATTTATGGAATGTATTTCAGCACTTTTTGTATAAACATAAAAGTACAGTAAAACTCCCCTGGGGTGAACATGATAACAAACAAATGCTGAATCTAAGGCTGTACAGCTCCAGTCTCACATTTAGTCATTTTTATGATTATATTTGGGTTAAAAATGGAAAGCAACACCAGCAGAGGGACTCCCTTGATACTCGGTGGAGCTCTGCCTGCTCCCTGGCAGGGCATAGAGGTAATTTTATTCTGGAAGCTTTTGAATGCTTTACAAGTAATAGGAACCAAGTGGGAAAAGCATATTCCATATTTTAGTTCTGACATCCTCATAGAAAAGAATATAGAAAAAAAAATTAAAGATTCGAAATAGTTGCCTGTGATTCAGTACCTAAAGACTCGGTGGTGTTTTTCAGAATTCCCTTGGGATGTGTAAATGTTTCGGAGCTGGGAGTACCCACGGGAGCTGGAGTCACTTTTGCCACTTCATCAAACTAACGAGCCTTTGAGTGATGCTGTTCCCAGGTTCAGCTCTGCTGGGGGGGGGAAAGGAGAAAACAAAACTGAAATTTAAACAGAATGGAATTCCTGAGAGCTGGGACAACGAGGATTTATTAATCCTTGCACTCCCCAGCTTACAAAAAATAATCCTGTGCCTTTGGTTTTGCTCTATAAATCTTGCCCTCGTTCAGGGGGTCTGTGGCATTCCAGGACGAGCTGTGCCTGTCGGTGTGGCACAGGAACACTTTCTGGGGTCAGAGACAAGGGGCATTTCACTGGGCAGGGACAGGAGGACTCCTCATTTCCTGGCTGCCAGAGCAACCCTCCCCAGCTTCTGACTGACAGGATTCCCTCAGCTCAGGGAGCTGCTGCTGGATAAAGAGAGAATTCCCTTTGTACCCCATCACTGTCCATCAGTTATTAAATACCACGTCCCACGCCGCTGGAGCTACAGGAAGGAAAGTCCTGCTCTGAGTTTAGTGGGGTTATCCAGGTGAGCAGGAGTTGAATCTCTATTTATGCTACTGCAGATGACATTGATATTATTAGAATGATGAACAAAGTATTGGAGACCCTTTCTCTGTGTGCAGATTTTAATTTACTCAGATATGGCACAGAGAAATAGTGTGACTGCACACGTTCTTCAAAAGAAATTAATCTGAGCTTTGTGAACACACTGCTGTTGTACAGAGCATCCTGGGATATTCCAGTTAAAAATCTGATTTACTGGTCCTTAGTTAGCAGGTATTTAGCTTAGTCAGTCCTGGTGTGAAATCATAATATAGAAACAAACAAACAAAAAATAATAACAAATAATAATAATAATAATGATGATGATGGTGGATTTTAGTTTGGTATCACAACTGAATTCTGATATTCATGAACTCTGTGTCACCCACTGCAAAAAATAATAATAAAAAAGAAAATATAATCCTTCTGAAAAAGAAAGGCTTCTGCTTTGTGTTCGTGTCACAAGATATTGGTACTTGACTTTTTCAGGCACTGAAAAGATCATGAAAAGGGTAACAAAGATGAGAGGGTTTGCTATTAGAATAATGTCTGCACGCAGAAATGACAGCCAGGGAAATGCTATCTGAACTTCAACTGCTGCTCATTGTCATTTTACAATTAAATCTTTATCAGGCTAATATTCCCCCTGGTCAGATGTGTTTGCTTTCCAGGAATCCTGTAAAAAATTCATTCATCTGTGAATTTCAGAGAATGTGGCAGAGTATTTGTGGAGAGCAGATTTTGAATGTGCATCGAAAACTTCACCATCAAATCTGTTCAGTCAAGAGGCAGAACCAGGAGAGCGTCTTCCCGAAGAAGGCAGAATATCAGATACAGAAAAGATATTTTCTCATACAACACTACAAAATAAAAATGTTATCTCCGCGGGCTATTTTTTCAATAGTGGAAAAAAGAGTATCTTTTAATGATAATTTTGGAAACAGATCAAAAGGAAGCGTCTGTTGGATACAGCAAATGCTTAACCCCGATTTGCTGTGACCCACCTGAAAGCTCCTCCAGTAACGCCAGCACCGTGCTGGAAATGAACCTTTCATAACCAGCACCTCCTTTTAGCAAAACGAGCCCCTGCTTCTGGGAATTTCTCACCATTTCCTACAAAACACATTGAAAAATAAAGTCGGATGAGTA
This sequence comes from Aegithalos caudatus, assembly GCA_013389925.1. Lineage (NCBI taxonomy): Eukaryota > Metazoa > Chordata > Aves > Passeriformes > Aegithalidae > Aegithalos > Aegithalos caudatus. The sequence continues at coordinate 373,638 of WEIU01009141.1, forward strand.
TTTTCCGCGTTTTTCCGTGGAAAGGGGAAGCGCTGAGAAGGGCAGCTCACGTTGTCACTCCGGAGCAGAATTCGGGATTCGGGATTGTCACCCAGGGCGCTGGGAGCGCTCCTGCGGCCGCCGTGTCCAGGAGATGGTGCTCTTCGGTTGGGTTTGGCGTTTTTCCTCCTTCTCCCGAACCCCTGATACAACTGAGGATACTTTGAAATCTCCTTCCACACGCTGTTTTATTTTCGGCCCATTAGGATGAAGTTCCGTTTTAAATAGCGCAGCCCAGCTCTGAGAGCAGAAATTCTTGCTCAGCTGCGTTGGGCAGCACACCAGAGCAGTTTGAATTCCAGAGGTCCTTTGCATCTCCTACCTGCATCTCCTGACAGAAAGGTGACTTCAGGTAACAGAGTTCTGTTCCCTGGGGTCTTGAATGAGAGGTGCATCCTGCAGGGATATTTCTGGGAGTGCTCACAAAGGGAAAAAATAGCTCAGCAAACCAAAGCAATGAAGCCTCGGTGTTCAGCAGGCTTGGAGTTGTCCAGTTTAAAACAACCTGAGTGTTATTATCTAATGAAAAACGTCATCCTCCTTGGAGGTGAATGTTTTCCTGCGTTTTGGGAAGGCAGGAGAGGGGAGCTGGCAGTGCCAGGCTGGAGCAAGCCTCCTCCCGGGGTCCCCCTCCCATCCCAGGTCCTTGTCCCTGCTCCCCATGGGGACATTCCCGGCTCCAGCACCCGGGACAGCCCTGGAAACGCTCCCTGCTCCATGGAATTTGGTGAAGTTCCTGGCTGAATTTGGGTGGAAGGGCTGGGAACACCCAGAGCTGGCTGGGTCGTGGCATAACCCTTCTGCTTCCAAGGGAATTCCCACCCGGCTCGGCTGGGATGGATAAGACCGGGACAATTAAACACATCAGCTCCTGGTATCTGTGATAATCACCCCAAACCTGCTCCTAGCCAGGTCTGTGTGCACATCCCAGCACCGGGGGAAGGAGATCACTTCGGGACACCTTGGGTGTTTCATGGGAATTAGCATCTCTTTGTAATGCCACTGCTCCAGTTACACAGAATTTCCAAAAAAACCCTTGAGCCCTACAGCTGTTTTCACAGCTGGAAAAGCCCTCCCAGACCATCCCCAGCACAGCACTGAGTGCCACATCCAGGGAGAAGCCAGCAGCATTTTCTGGGATTTGTGGCACAGACCAGCTTTGTGTGGGCTTCCCATTACCCACGTCCTCCTTTTCCATTCCACAGCCCTGGCCTGGTCCGTGTTGTGGAGGCTGCAGCTGTTCTGTATGCGGTAAAACAAAAGGTTTTAATTAAAAGTGACACTGCTGCACCTTGTGCTGCCAGTGCCAGCCCTGCTGAAAAGCACCTGAGAAGTGTGGAAGCCCCTGGAAGGTCCTGCCCTCCTGTTTGCATCCCAGCACCCTGTGCTTCCCAAGCTGCCAAGCGAAAACATCCCCTGAATTTTATTTTTTTTAATGGAAAATGACTTTTCTGATTGAAATCATCCTGCAAAGCATACAAACAATTATTCTGAATGGTGATTTTGGCAAAAATCTGATGGGAAAAAAGGTCATTCAGAGCTCTTGAAGCTCTCGGCGAACAAGGACGCTGTCCTTCGGTTCCCGGCTTTCAGGGGAAAAGAAACCCAGGTTCACAGATGTAACTTTTCCAATTAAAAATCAATTTTTGCCAGAAAGCCGCTCTGATTAGTTTTAACGAGAGGTAAGCAATGGTAAATGACATCCTGTGTCTACAGATTACGCGTTTGGGTTCAGAGCTGCCCTGCAGCCTCCACTTAGCACCACAAGGACCTGGCTCAGCTCCTTGCTCCGCAGCGCTCTGACATTTCAGGGACTCGCAGGAGCCGGATTTCTGCGGGGCACTGCCCATTAACCCCGCCTGCCAGGGCAGGGAATTCTCAATTACTCCTGCCACGTGCCCCCTCCCCATCTGCATTTCCATTTCGAGCTTGGCTTTTCTGCTCTGAAGGAATTAAAATACTCCCGGGGAACCCTGGCATGGGGTGGCTTCGTGTCCCGTCGTGTGCCAGCATCTGGGGCTTTGCTGTGCAAAAGGGAATTTTGGGAAGGACCCAGCGGTCTTTCACTTGATGTGGACTTAATTAGCCCCTAATTTCCTAATGTATGTTGGAGATGAAGCTTAAATGCTCCTAAATTGTTGGGAAGAAAGCAGGGCTTAAAACATTTTCTCCCCAACTCATTTTGTGCGCTCAGGCAACAAAAGAAGTTTTATTCCCAATTACATTGTTTCTAATTGTAAATATCATTATGAGCACATGAACCGAGCTGTTGAGGCGTGCATTTAATTCTGAAACATGAACTCATATTTTTACCAAGGTATTCCAGGGAAAAGTCAAGCACCAAAGAGTTTCCCACTGACAAGAGACTTCAAAACTTCCTTATCTTCCATTTTTTCTGGTAATGATCGCTTGTGTTTGCTGCTCCTCAAAAAGTGACCACATTCAGAGTGGAAAAACCAGATCAACCATGACTTAATAACCACAAATGGTTTGAAAATATTCTGGAGATGTCTGGAGTGATTGACTTTCTTTGGTGTCCCTGATTTGCTGGCTGGAGGGGACACTGGGCACAGCAGGGAGGGGACAGGGGCTGGCCAGGGACAGGACAGGACAGGACACTGGCCTGTGGCCACAGCCAGTGCCAACATTTGTACATTTTTATGTGTTTTATGCTCTTCATTGTACGGGCAGAACCAGAGTGATAATCCCAGCCTGGAGGAGTTTCCAGCTCCTGTAAGATCAAACTCTGCCTGATCAAATCCTGTATGATCAAACCCGCTGAATTTCCTTTCACAACTTTGCTTTCCTTTTTTTTTTTTTTTTTTTTTTACTTGAACATTCAACTGCCAAAAGTTCTCTGAACCCATGAGTCTCTCCTGACACCTAATCCCACAAGTTTGGAAAGTGCTGTGATCCGGAGGGCACCCAAGGGAACGTGGAAATCCCACAGACACTGGGTCAGTTCTGAACCTAAAGCACTGCTGAGGGTGCAGTGGCAGCTGTGACTCCTGCATTGTGCAGAGACCCCTCTGAATCTCTGCATCAACAGCACAGGAGAAACCTCAGCGTGGCCTTTTCACCTGGAGAAGCCAAACAAAGCAGCTGCTCTTTGGAGATGAGGGCACTGATGAAGGAGCAAACCCCAGCAGGGCTGACCATCCTTGGTCTCGGTTCCTCGTTCCTGTCCCAGGGGATCTTGGTGGCTCCAGGATGATCCAGGGCTGCCCTGGACAAGGTGCTGAGACAGACCAGGCACAGTGTGACTGCTGAAATCCCTGCCAGGCAGCTGTGGGATGGCAAAAGCCCAGCCCATATGGATGTGCAGAGCAGGAAGCAGGAATCAGCACAGCAGCTCAGCCTGCCACGAGTCCTCATCTGCTGAGGAGCTGAATGGATTCAGGCTACGGTTGATAAGCTTATCTTGAAGTAAGACAGAAGCTGGGCTGCTGGAATTCCTACTGTTGCTCTGTCATTATACAGCTGAAAGTCAGGAACTGTCAAATGACATGAATAATATCTGTCCATATTTAATCCAGCGAGCTGCTGACAATTGCCTCTCACCCTTCCCCTCAGTGCACGAGCTCCACCAAAGGGCTTGGAGCGATCACACTGAATTCAGGCAAATCTGTGGCTGCAGAACCACGCTCCAGATAAGAACCTTGCTGTGTCTAAAATGGAGAAAAAAGAGGAGATAGCAGCAAGCACAAAGAACTACGGAGATAATTCTTCCTGGACCACAGCAAGGAAAAATGTTGGAGATTGTGCTGACACTCGTGACGTTACAAATGCTACGGGGCTGAGGATAATGCAGAGGAGACTTTTTCCCCCTCCCCATTTCAAAACAATCACATTCTGTCTTCTTATAAGATATGAGGGAGATTGTTATCTGGCATAATGAAAAGCAAATGACAGGCAGATAAACTTAGGAGCTGTTTATAAAGCCTTGTACAGTATTCTCCGTGGTGCACAGATAAGGAAATCACATAATTGAAATGGCTACAAACAGCATTAAAAAGGCATAAGAAGAGGAAAATGAGGAGATCAAATGCAGGAGGCAGACGAATTTTAGATTGCTGATGGAGGCGTTGGGGCAAGGCTTGGCTCCTCGTGGGAGCTGAGCTCCTCCTGCTCCTGCAGCCTGAACTCCCAGCCCCACTTCCCTCCTTCAGGGACCCCGAGGTTTGACATTGGAACAACCCCCAGCTTTACCTTTTCTTCCCAATTCTTTGCCCTGTGGAGTCTTCAAAGATATCTTTGTGCTTCTTCTGGAAGGACGAGTGGAAGGCACCAGCTGCTGCTCATTGTTCTCTGCAGGAATGGGGGAATTTCCCTTCCTTTCCTATGGGGTAAACAGCAAAGTGTTCTCTGAGCTTCCTCAAGCACAGGAATGCCATGGGAATGTTGTGTAGGTGTAGGTAGGACATGAGGAGAGGAGTCCCTGCTCTGGGGTGGATTTAAATGGAAACCTCATGGTCACTGTGGGATTTTCTGGATGTCCCAGGCCCCCCAGAGCTCAGCCAGGGGAGCCTGTTGTGTGTTCCAGTGCAGCAGCTCCCAGGAAAACTGGAATTCAGGTCACACTGCAAGCCCCTACGCTGCGATAATCTTCCCTAATTAGAGGAGGAAAAAAGAACTCAGCTGGACAAATGAGCTAAAATCAGGAGAATCTTGAACAAACATCTCAAGCATTAATCATTTATAGAGAAAGAAGAAGAAAATCATCAAAATAATTGAGCAATTGCAGACAAATGTCACAATGCCTTGTATTGCCAAAATCTCATCATTGGAAATGTATACGTCTGATTTCCAGGTTTATTAATGAAACAAAAAGGCATCTACAATAGATAAATAATACATCATATGGAATTCACACAGTCTATTTATAATAGAGATCAGTGACACCTATCAACTCACATTAAATCACATCATGCAGATTTTGCCTCGTCTGCACATTGTCAATCTCTGCTTCCTCTTTCCCTGCCGTGGTGACAAAAAAGTAACTTGAAAAGAGTTGTCTGAAAAAAATCCCTGCAAGAACGTTTAAAAGAACAGCAGAAGTCAGCCAGATCCGTGGCTGGGAAGGTGCTGGCTCACCCCACACTTTGCCCAGATCCCAGCTCTGAGGGCACAGCAGGGATTTGGCTCACAGATTGGAAAATCAGGGTCACACCAAGAATCGAGGGCATGGGATGAGTCAGTGGCAGAACTGGGAGCAGAATTGGGGTGTCAGCCTTCTGAGCTGCAAGGCTGAATTGTCCTCCATCCCTGACCTGTGCCCTGGTGAAGGAAACACGGGGAGTCAAGGGGGTTTGGAAAAAGAAGTCGGAGGTTTTGCAAGCGTCGCCATTAAAACGTAACGTGGGCTTAGAAACTTCCTTCAAAAACAACATAAATAAGTTATTTTTGCAGAAGAATTATTTACCACGAGAAGAGATGGAAATTTATAAACCAGAGAAACGTTCTCAGTGGCATCACCAGCCGTGGGGGCTGGGGAGGCTGAACCCCCTGGATTTTTGCATGCAGCTTTTAAAACATAATTAGTGATCTAACATCAGCAGACGTCACTGGCTGTGGTAATGTCTGTGGCAAATAAATAACAGTGGAACACAATAAAACTCCCTGTAATGCACTCGGCTGGAATATTGATGGCAGCATATGGCAAACATCTGACAGCTGTTCAACAGATGTGGCAATTAGCAAACCTTCTGGTCATGCCGGTGAGGGGATCCTGCAACACGTTCTCCAGGAAAATCTCCAGGAAAATCCCTCCTTTGTGGAGCTCTGCACGTGGGCACTGCTGCTCTAATGCCCCATTTAGGCAGCCTTGCTCACTGATGGCTCCTAACCCCAATTTTAAAAAATTTTTTGTGAGTTGCTGCCTCATAGAAGATTTAGAGAAATCCCGAATTTAAACAAGAACAATATCAATTCAGCTGTGGAGCAGATACTTCAATTATAATAGCTAATGGACAAATTGAGAGATAAAAAGACTTTTCTATCATGTTGAAATTCAATGAACAGTTTTCAATTAGGCTCTAAGTATAAAAGGGGAAAAAAGGAAGATACTTTTCCTTGATGTTAACATTGCAGGAGAAGATGAGAGTAACTTCACTTTTTCATTATACAGAAGAGGTGCATATAATGATGCATATTTAAATTATAAATCAGGTCACTATCTGCCAAATGAAAGCAATATCAATTAGAGCTGGGGTGGATCAGGCTTTAAAACTCCTTATATTTAATGACAAAAGTATGACTGTTACCCTCACCCAGCCAACAAAGGGATAATTTAAGGCAGTAAGAAATCAAAGAGTGATGTCACAAAAATAAGCCCTCACAGCTTTTTGGATGGGATTATTATAATTAATAGACTTCCAATGACTTTTTTATATATTTTTTTGCAGGTTATGGGTTTTCACAAAAGCATTTATTGCAGGCATAAAACATATAAAGCTCTAAAGAGTGGGTTTGAGTCAGGTTGACTTGAGGGTCCTTAGCCTTTCTACTCCAGTAATTCCTGTAAAATCAGAGTTTCATTTATAGGCTCAATTTATAACGTTGAATTTATGCCAGTTCATCTGATATCAATCATGATAATAGCATGATCTATTGTATGTCACTTGTGCTAATGCAAATTAAATACCATTACATTACAAAAAAGCCTTATGTTAAAATAACACGGAGTGTGTAACTTGAACCAAAAAAATTAAGGGTGAATTAGCAATTTGGGCTGATCATATGTACAGATAATAAACGTAAACCCTTGCATGTCTTATATATAAAATTAGGTGGATGCTGAAAAAAGGAAAGCTAAGCAAAAAAATAAAATAGATTAAGGTTTGTGTAGCAAGATTAACACTGATTTTCCCTCTTCACTGGAGTTAAGGTCAAGTAGTGAGCAGTTTATTATCTTCCTTTTAACCACTGTGGTTTTGAACCTCTGGCTTTGACACAGGAGTCCTGGGAATCAGCATTTAAAAATCTTCAGATTTGTAAATGTTGTGGTTTGAATCCCCCTGTGCCCTTACCTCCACACTGACCATGGTATCTGTGCCTTTAGAAATTACCTCCACACTGACCATGGTATCTGTGCCTTTAGAAATTACCTCCACACTGACCATGGTATCTGTGCCTTTAGAAATTACCTCCACACTCACCATGGTATCTGTGCCTTTAGGAATTACCTCCACACTGACCATGGTATCTGTGCCTTTAGAAATTACCTCCACACTCACCATGGCATTTGTGCATTTGGGTACAAACCCTCCAGTTCAGGGCAGCTGGAATGAGAAGTACAGGCATTCCCACACCTCCTGAACACCCATCCAGTGCTGCTGTCCTGGCCTCTGGGAACCTTTGGAGGGAAAAAACAGAATTTTCCCAGTGGTGGCTGCTCCAGTGAGGCTGAGATTGGCTCAGGTTGTGCCCTGATCCCTTTCTTTTCCTGATGCCTGGAAGGCAGGGAAGGGAACAGAAAGCACAGTCCTAGGAAGGAAGAAGGGAGCACAAAATACAATCCTTGGACAGAAGGGAACACAAAATACAATCCTTGGACAGAAGGGAACACAAA
>WEIU01009141.1:385740-425529 GCA_013389925.1 Aegithalos caudatus
CTGTTTGGAGGCTGAAGGGGTGAAATGTGCAGTGTGAGGGTCCATTTCTTATGGCTGTGCTGTGTAACAAATACAACAGAAAGGGAAGGAGCAAATGCCAGCAGGTTTTATTTTATTTTATTTTATTTTATTTTATTTTATTTTATTTTATTTTATTTTATTTTATTTTATTTTATTTTATTTTATTTTATTTTATTTTAATTTTTATTTTGATTTATTTTATTTTATTTTATATATTTTATTTTATATTTATTTTATTTTTTAATTATTTTTATTTTATTTTATTTTATTTATTTATATTTGTGTGTGTGTGTGATGCTGAAGGGTGCAGATTTCACCTGGGGTTATTGACAGCTGGAGTTTAGATCAGGGAGATGTGCCAGGCCCTGCTGGAGGCTCAGCTCTGCAGATGCTGTGTCTGCCCTCAGCCTGCCTGGCTCCCAGGGATCCTGCTGGGAAGGAAGATGCCAAAGCACCATGGCTCCCTTTAAAATCCCAGCAAAAGATTTCAGCTGCGGGCTCAGCTCATTGAAGTGTTCTCTGTTAATTGTCCAGGCAAGGATTCCCTCCCACACCTCTGCTAACCAGCACTCACACAAATAATTCAGGAGCAGGGTCCTCCTCCCCAGCTTGTGCACTTTTACTGAGAACAGTGGCTAAGGGTGATCTGGGTTAGCCAGAGTTTCAAATATATTTTCTAAGGCTCAGAATGCAGCTTTGGAAATAGGGGTAAGGTTTCTAATGGAATTTCTGATTTCTCCAGGCTGTAATGTGATCGTGCATCCCTGCTGGGGAGTCGTGCAAACAAAGCTGCTCTGCACTTGTTACACATCACAATGGAAATGGGGAAAGTGGGGAAAGAATGAGGCTTTAATATTAACCCCACATTGCATCCATTGCTGGAGATATATCTATATCTATATCTATATCTATATCATCATCTATATCATCATCTATATCATCATCTATATCTATCTATATCTATATCATCTATATCTATATCTATATCATCTATATCTATATCTATCATCTATATCATCTATATCATCTATATCATCTATATCTATATACCTATATCTATCTATATCTATATCTATATCCCTATATCTATATCTATATACCTATATCTATCTATATCTATATATGTATATCTATATCTATATATATATCTGTATATGCATCTCTATCTATCTATCTCTATCTATCTATATATATCATCTATATCTATATCTGTATCTGTATCTATATCTATATCTGTATCTATATATCTATATCTATATAATCTATATCTCTATATAAGTATACATGATTCAAAATTCAAACATAAATATTCCATGATCTTGGCTATTACTTTCAGGACAAACATTTTAATTTCCTGATGTCATATTTGTAAGAGCTGTTATTTTGAGTAAGGAAGAGAGAGACAGACCCTTTTCAAGGAGTCTCAGTGTCTTGCCAGGGAATCTTTGCTCAGCAGACACAAGGCACGTTTAAATTTCTTTCAGCTCTGTAATGTTCACCTGCTGAAGCATTTACAACGCTCCTGTTGAAAAAAAAAATGCTATAGGAGGAAATAAAAAGCAAATGTGTGTGTTTGGATGAACTGGGGATGTCTAAAGTGTGTGCCAGTAGGTAGAATTGGATTTATGAGGCTGGGTGTCTGTGTGTGAGCTTCAGAGCAAACTTCAAGGGAAGGTCTGAGCAGAGCAGGGGACTGTGAGTGGCCTGTAAAATCACAAAAATCATCACAAAAATCATCACAAAAATCATCACAAAAATCATCACAAAAATCACAAAAATCACATCTCCCAACACCCCAGCTTTGCTAGGAGCCCTTTCCAAATTAATCCAAACCAAAGGCAGAATAATAAATGATAAAATGTTAAGCACAAATGAGCCTTTTGACTTGTCTAGACAGTCTGGAGCAGATTTTCAAGGGAAAGCCATAAGAAAACGTTCCTGGTGTCAGGAGCCAGCTTTTGTGTGTGCAGATGGGTCATTATTCCCAAAAAGGAGTGGATTTCCAGATCCTGACTGGGGTTCAGCTGCCAGCTTGGGATGAGCTGCATTTTCCAGGCTCTCAGCACTGGGGGAACCCTGGGCACTGGGAATTCCAGATTTTCTGTGCTGACAGGCACTGACCCCCAGCAAACTCTGCATTGACCTGAGGCTGTGGAGAAGGCTCCCAAAATTCAATGACAGCCCTGGGATTGTGGGTGTGGGGTTTGGATAGAAGTGTGTGACATCACAGGGGGAAAACTCAGAGTTTAAGGGTTTAGAATACAGGAATAGAGATATAAAGTAACATAGAGGGTTTAGGGCATAGGCTAAGTCCTTCTTCACCTTCTTCATGGTTTGGGTGGTATTTTGTAATTGGGTAGAAAAATCCACATTGTGGGCCATGGGTGGTTGGTTATTGGGTTAAAAGTAAAAATAATTTAGGTGTCATTTCTTAATTGGACAGTTTGTGCTTAAAAGGCTGTATAGAGAGAGAGATGGGGCCATTTTTTACTTTGTTAGCTAGAAGTGCTGTAGCACTCATAGCTTGTGAGAAACTAATACAGATAACAAGTAATGAACATCTGAGTCCAAACAAGAAATACTGTCTGGAGCATTTAATCCTGACTCTGGCAGAAAAAGAAGATAAAAACCAACAGGGTTGGGTCTGTGGGGCTCCTGGAAAAAGCTGGGTCTTCCCTATTTAATTAAACAGAGGCAAAATGTTTCTGGAAATCACAGCTCTGTTGTGAGCAATGACACAGAACCTGCCCCTGAGCTGCTCTGAAGATTTCCTTGTGACTCTAAGCTCTGTTAATATTGGTTGGTGCTATCAGCACCCAGGGGTGGGGAGCCCTTCCACTCCCATCCCCACCAGGAGCAAGGAATACAGAGCTTGGGAATCTCTGCCAAAATCAGACTCTTCCACGGTGAGCTTTGGGCTGCTCACTCAAACCTGACTCACAGAAAGCTCAGAATTGTTATTAACTTGGGGTTATTATCAGGGATTGACCCTGCCATGGCTCTGGCACTGTTATTTTCTCCCACACAGCTCTGCCTTGCACTCACCTTGGCATTTCCACCCCTGTGATTGCTCCTGATAACATTCCCCACATCTCCAGGCAGGTTTGTGTTCCTGTGTTCCTGCTGTCCTACATATGTCAGTAACTTTCTGCAGAGTCAGACTGGCTCCCCTGAGGAGTTTTCTGCTGTCATCACTTCTGAGCTCCACTCCAGTTGCTGCCCCTGTTAATTCCCTGAAAAAGCTGCTGGGTTTTGTGTCACCAGCAGGGCTGTGCTGCCTGTCCTCCATCAGCACACTGTGTAAAACCTCTTTTCTGGGCATAAAAATCACACCATTCCTTGGCTGATAGATCACACAGATGAATACAAATAGTAAAATCTTAATTTGTTATTATCTGGGTGTGCTTTGGTGGAGATACTCTTTGTTAAATATTGTAAATTCCATCATTCTCCCCAAAATAAATGCTTTCATCGCATTCTTTATACATTTTTGTGCCCCTGCTTCTTCAGCTCTTTCAGAATTTTTAACCCAGGACATCAGAGAGGAGAGATTTTCCTAGGCACAGATGGGAATGAAGTGTCCAATTCAATTGACTTTTAATTGGAGCTGAACAACTGGCAAGCCTTTGAAGAACTCTGCTACCCTGAACCTGTTTGTGGATGAAAATCTCAACTCCTCAGCTGGAGGGAGAGGTTTCCTTTGGCTCCAGTGGCCACATTTTCATCCACAATTATCCCAGGAGTTTGGTGTTAGTATGGTTCAAATCTGGCTGAGAAATAAACTTGCTATGTTTTTTTTTTTACCTTATGGTAAAAGCCACAATGAGCAGGAAAATTAATGATTTTTAAAGTCATCCTGATTTTAGCAAATAACTTGTTCTATGCTTCATTCAAAATTTGATTTCCTGTTATATTTATTTATATATATTTATAAGTAATATTTATAAATATAATTTTATCTTTATAATAATATAAATGATCCTATTATAATATAATAAAATTATGTTATTAACTTAATAGTTAACACACCTATTAAGACAGACCTCCCCAAAATCCAATTGCCAATTAAAAGAATTACAGAAACTTCCATACATTTTCCCAGTCCTTTTTTTTAGCTTTTTGATACATATAAAAATAAATAAACCAAACCTTGAACAGATCAGAAAGGCAAACATCCAACCCAACCCTGCAACAAGTGAGGACTCAAAAGGAGAAGTTTATTTTGCATTTCTGAGGAGATGTGGGATTTCAGCTGGCTCAAGGCACGGGACATGTTCTGACACAAGGGTGACAGCAATGCCATTTTTTTCCCACTTTCTGTTTAATTTTCCCCCCCAGTGCTTCCCTTTTTTCCTCATTTCAGTGGGTGGGAGCTGAGCTCAGCCCTGGCAGGGCAGCTCTCCAGGCTGGCTGATCTCTACCATCACCTGCACACCAAATCCAGGGGGCACTTTGCTAACACAAGGGTGACAGGAATGCCATTTTTCCCCACTTTCTGTCTCATTTTCCCCCCCAGTGCTTCCCTTTTTTCCTCATTTCAGTGGGTGGGAGCTGAGCTCAGCCCTGGCAGGGCAGCTCTCCTGCAGTCCCACTGACAGAGGAGCCCTGGGCTGGGCAGGAGGTCTGGTGATGCTCTCTGCAGTGCTTTGTCCCCTCTGCAGCTGGCAGGAATGATTGCTTTATCAGGGAATGATCCCTGATGGATGGCTATTGGGCCTGGGCATCAGTTAAAGGGGAGGGTGATAATTCAGTTTTACTGATGCCACCGAAAGGGGAAGTTAATCTATTAAAGTGTTTAGGAGTTTTACAATTCCCCATGAAGTGTTTAAAGCAGAGCTTCTCCACCTTTGCCACTGCCTGACCTACTCTTCCCTCTTCTCCCCGTTTTTATCCCTGCATTTAGCATGGGATTAACCTGCTGGCCTCGGGGAGGCAGGGTGATCCTTCCCCTGCCAGGGACAGCAGGGATCTCACATACACATCCAAAGTGATGGGGACATCTGCCAGGGGGTGACAGAGGACAGGGCTGGGGGTGGGAGGTGCTCTGGGTCACGTTTCTTGTCTGGCCTGGGGTCCCTGCCTGGCCAGGGGGGCTCCAGGCTCTGCAGGACATTTCCTGGTGGCTGTCCAGGGGTGGCACCATAGCCTGGCACCTCTGGGGCACCCATGGCAGTCTGGCTCCTGCTCCTGGAGTGGAATTGTGGAGAGGGATGGGTTGGAAGGGAGCCTAAAAATCACCTTGGTCCAGCCCTGCCATGGCAGGGACACCTCCCAGTGCCCCAGGCTGCTCCAGCCTGGCCTTGGGCACTGCCAGGGATCCAGAACAGCCCCAGCTGCTCTGGGAATGTGCCAGGGCCTCACCTCCCTCCTTATCCCTGTTCTGAACCTCCTCTCTGTCCATTGAAGCCATTCCCAGTGTCCTGTCCCTCCATCCCTTGGAAATTCTCTCTCTCCATCTTTCCTGCAGCTGCTCCAGGCCACCCTGAGCTCCCCCCAAATCTCCTCCTCTCCAGGTGAACACTCCCAGCTGTGCCAGCCTTTCCTCCCAGCAGAGCTGCTCCATCCTCTGCTCATCCTGGAGCCTCCTCTGGGCTCCTCCAGCTCCTCCCAGAGCTTCTGTCCCAGTGCTCCCAGCATGGACTGGTTGGCACAGAGCCCCACCAGGCACCCACAGCCCTGGGATGGGGACAGAGCAGAACTTTTGGCCTTTTGGGGACACTTCCCTCCCTGGAATGCTGCTCTGTGCCACCTCAAAGGCAAAGCCTGTGCAGAGCCAGCCCAGCCCCAGCCTGATGAGGAGCAGGGACAGATGGAAATGAGAGGAAATTAGAATAAAAGAAATTAATATTTGACGTGTACAAACATATGCACATAAATATAAATACATTTATAGCTAAAATCAAATAGTTTTTCCCCAGAGTGAGTGAGCTGTAGCTGCTGCTTGGGTTGTGCTGTCACTCCTGGAGATGATTGCAGAGCCCCTCAAATTGCAGCTCAGCCTTTTACCCACCCTGGTGCCACCCATCTTCCCTCTGTGTCAGATGTTGATTGGGGAGGTCTCTGAAAGCTCAGCAGAGGAAAAAGCTGGAAGACAGAATTATGATAATGGAGACAGACAAAGGTACAGAAGAAAGGGAAGGGATATTATCAGCATGTTACATTGGTGTGCAAGGAGCCAGACAGGATTAAGCTCTTTTGAATAATGCAGCTGGCACCTGCAAGGAAGAAAATTTGGCAGGGTTGGACTCTCCCCCAAAGTGCCCAGTTTGGTCCAGATCTGACATCATGGGCCAGGGCTGGGATGTGCCAGGAGAACACCTGGATCCTGCCCTTTTCCCTGTGCTGACCCAAGCACGTGCACCCAGCACCCCTGGCACATCCAGGGTGAGCCACAGGAGTGAGGACAAGGGAGGATCACTGAGTTTCAGGTGTGCAGCTTCAATAATTCAAGCATCACGTGCCAGAGAGGTGAATTTGAGGCAGCTTTTAATTCCTTCACCAAGAATATTTTCATTTCTTTCCCACTTCAGCTCGTGGAAGGTGGAAGCTGAGTTTTTGCAGAGCTTTCCCAGGCTGGGTTGGGGTGTCTGTGTCTGGCCACAGCTCCCAGTGACAGGAAAAGCATCCTTGGAGTGCATTTCTGCTCCTCCAGATCTCATCACCGACCCCATGGGCAGCTGCTGGAGGTAAGATTAGGGCTGCAATTATTTTTTGCTGACTCTGTGGGTCTGAGCTTTTGCAGCAGAATTTCTCTAGAGGGCAGTCAGGACTCGGAGCTGCCTCAGAATAAATAAATATATATATGTATATATATATATATTCTGTAGAAATGACAGATCATCTTTGCACAGCAGTAAAGGTTACAAGAGTGGGTGCACATGTTGCAGTGTAGGGTAGAACAGCTAAAAGCACATAAAGCAAACTGCACACTCTCCCTTCTCGTAGCATCACCCAGCCTGAGATCTCATTGCACATTTATATTGAAATTACTTCAAACCTTCTGCTTTCAGCTGGGAGGGGAAAGGGCCTCTCTGGTAGGGAAGGTTCAGTTTGGGTTACTGGAGGGATTGGAAACAGGGAAACAAATTTGGAAAATAAATCAGGGGCCCAAATGGCAGCCTTTGGGCTGGACTGGGCTTGCTCCTGTGACTCCAAACTGCTCCTTCCAGAAAACTGAGGGCCAGAGCCAGAGCTTGGTCTGAACCCAGCATTTTTGATCATTCTCTGGCCCTAACATGACATTTAACAATGGCAAATGTGAGAATACCTCTGAAATGCCTGCTGTGAGGGGTATAAAGCCTGCTGCATTTCACAGACCAGCACAGACACCAGGTAACCCCGAGGGCACAAACATTTTGGAGCTCTCTGCACCTCCCCTGTCATCTCTGCACACCCTGCCTGAATGTGCTGCAGGGAGGGCACCCCAGGAGATGAAATCTTCCACCAGGACATCCCAAACCCCAGGAAAACAAGTGCTGGGGAAGGGTATCAGCAATTATATCATGGCCAACACTTGTTAATTGTTATGTGCCCCTATTTAAGTCCAAAATTGAAGCTGTTTTTTTTGGCTTGGTGAGACCCTGAATAACAGGAGGCATCTGTGTCACTCCATGGTGTAATTTCCTGGCCTACCAGAGGTGATGTGCATTTCAGAGCATGCAGCAGTGGTTTTTAACAGGGCAGCAGTGGTTTCTAACAGGGCAGCAGTGGTTTCTAACGGGGCAGCAGTGGTTTCTAACAGGGCAGCAGTGGTTTCTAACAGGGCAGCAGTGGTTTCTAACAGGGCAGCAGTGGTTTCTAACAGGGCAGCAGTGGTTTCTAACAGGGCAGCAGTGGTTTCTAACAGGGCAGCAGTGGTTTCTAACAGGGCAGCAGTGGTTTCTGACAGGGCAGGTGTGGCTGAGCTGTGCTGCTGTCACCAGGTGCAGGCAGGCTCAGGTTCCCTGCAGTCACAGCCAGGGGATGATCCCACACAAACCTGGAGCCCCAGCTGCTCACAGGGCACAAACACCACAGCTGAGCCCTGAAACTGGACTTTAGGGCTTGCCCTGACTGCAGATGGGATTTACAAACAAATCAGGGAATTTTGTTTGGCCTCTGTTACAGCAGCCAGGCTCAGCTCAGGGTTTGCCCAGGGGTTCCCAGCAGCTCTTTCCCAGTGGTTTATCCTCTCCCAAGGCACGTGTCCATCCCTTCCTTTGCCCTTGTGACACAGCTCCCTCCTCCAGCAGCACCTGCAGGGC
This sequence comes from Aegithalos caudatus, assembly GCA_013389925.1. Lineage (NCBI taxonomy): Eukaryota > Metazoa > Chordata > Aves > Passeriformes > Aegithalidae > Aegithalos > Aegithalos caudatus. Next base: position 394,005 of record WEIU01009141.1, read on the forward strand.
TCTCAGCTCCCCAACCCTCAGTCCTGGCAGTGGTTGTCAGCTCTGGCATGGCCCAGCCCTGCAGGGAGCATTTTCCTGCTGCTCCTGCAGCCCTGGGCTGCTCCCTGTGCCCCAGGCTGGCCCTTGGGTCCCACCTTCCCACCAATTACAAAATACAGCCCAATCCATGGGAACAAGGTGAAAAAGAAGGACTGACTTCCACCCTAAATCCCACATCTTGATTTATATATATATCTTACTATGTTCTAAACCCTTAAACTCTGAGTTTTTCCCCCTGTGATATCCCACACTTCTATCCAAACCCCACACCCACAATCCCAGGGCTGTCACTCAATTTTGGGAGCCTTCTCCACAGCCTCAGGTCAATGCAGAGTTTGCTGGGGGTCAGTGCCTGTCAGCACAGAAAATCTGGAATTCCCAGTGCCCAGGGCTCCTTCTGCACCTCAGCCAAGGGAGCAGCAGCTGCCTCTCCCACCAGAGCATCCCCCAGCAGCCCTGCTGGGCCAGCCTGGTTTGGGAGCTTCAGGTGCCCCGTGTGCCAGTGCTGGGCCAAAAATTAAAGTCTGGGGCAAAAATATCAGTGGGAGGCTTTGAATGAGAGACCAAGAGACAATTTTTAAAAAAACCAGCTGGTTCAAAGAGAGAATTGGGATGTTAGGAACAATGTGATTTTATTGTAATATTATGTTTTTAAGGAATACTAAATTTAGGATCTAAAGATGTTCATACTTGAATATATTTAAATAATTACTCTGTGAAATATTCATCCTACAATCTGTATTCTTGCTTTTCAGGTGTCTTAGCATCACACAAATCTGCATTCCTGGCCTTAAAAAGTGTGTTTCTTGCCTGAAACAAATTTAAACAATAATGTAAGATGCCATGAAACTTGAAACCTCCTGTGTCGAGTCAGGAGGAGACTCAGCCCCTTCCACATTGGGAAGAGTTTGGAGGTTTTTTGGCTCCACCCATTTACCTGAGAGCTTCTTCCATCTCCTCTGGGGGGCCAAGTGTCCTCCAGGGTGAGGGGTGAGAGCTGTGCCAACTGTGCCGGCTGTGCCAGCTGTGCCAGCTGTGCCAGCTGTGCCAGCTGTGCCAGCTGTGCCAGCTGTGCCAGCTGTGCCAGCTGTGCCAGCTGTGCCAGCTGTGCCAGCTGTGCCAGCTGTGCCAGCTGTGCCAGCTGTGCCAGCTGTGCCAGCTGTGCCAGCTGTGCCAGCTGTGCCAGCTGTGCCAGCTGTGCCAGCTGTGCCAGCTGTGCCAGCTGTGCCAGCTGTGCCAGCTGTGGGGTGAGAACTGTGCCATCTGTGGGGTGAGAGCTGTGCCAGCTGTGCCAGCTGTGGGGTGAGAGCTGTGCCAGCTGTGCCAAGGCTCCCAATCAGTAGAAATCCATCCTGGAGCCTGCTCCTGGAATTGTGGCTGCAGTGGCACTTGCAGAGCTTCCCCCAGCAATGGAAAGGCTGGAGGGGCTGGGGTGGGTCAGGTTTGTGCCCGGGGAGCAGGCAGACCCTCAGGGACTGCAGCAGGGAGGGGAGGAGGCTGCCTGATTTCAGAGGCACCTACAGGGAGCTGTGTGCCAGCATCCCAGCCTGGTGATTCATTCCTGCTCCTCAGGAGCTGTTAAATATCTGCTTTTTGCCAACCTCACTGCTTCAGTCTGCCAAAGATACTGGAGAAACAGTCACTGTAAAAAATTTATAGTTGCTCTGGGGAAAACAAAAGCTTTTTGTGGCATAATACAAAATCATAAATTAATTTTTTTTTTTTTTAAATTAAGAAGTTACATCATGTTTTGATGTAATGTGATGTGGCAGGTCATGCTTTTAATTTTAATAAGCTTAACAAAGAGAGAGAGATGGAGATTTGGGAGTATAAATATTGTTTCTGAACCTGCATCTTCCCTTGGTGGGGGCTGGCAAGGCAGGCTCACCTCTGCCATCTGGGTTCAGGTCTTATTTCAGGAAAACAATCTGAACTGACTTCTGGAGGTAGCAGCAGCACTTAATGAACTGAGCTTCCACTGCACAGAGCTTCCAGGAAAGTGCCAGCCAGCATTAGCCCTCCTGTGGAATTTGTCCTGCTCAGGCATTGCTGGCCTTCAAAATCCCCATCACCCCCAGCTCACCTTTCTGGGAATCTCCTGCAACTTCCAGTGGTTGAAATCCCCAGTGGGAGGGACCCAGGGCTGTATTCCAGCAGCATTCCAGGACTGAATCCCACACCTGGAGTGCCCAGACATTGCAGAGGAGCTGCAGAGGAGCTGCAGGCTCCCAGTGCCCTCTGGTCCTCACCCAGGGGCATCCCTGGGCTCCAGAGCTGGGGCCCATCTGTTGCAGCCTCTGGGGTTTTGGCACAGTGAGCCTGGGGCAGAGAGCAGAATTCACAGATCTCTGAACTGACGTGAGCTCTCAGCACATCTAGGACTGGAAATAGGTACTGAGAAGTCTACCTGATGATCAGTGGACCTGGGCTCTCTTTTTCTCCCAAGAAAACAAAAAAAGTCTTGTTTTATTCATGATAAAGGGCCTCAAAGGGATATCAGCCTTCATTTTAACCCTTGGTCACTGCCATGAGAAATGCAAAGGGTTGGGCACAGGGCAGGACCAAACAGAGGGGAAATAATCACCTCCTGAGCATTTCCCAGCCCAGATCTGCTGGCTTTCCCTCCAGCTGAGCCCCTGGATGGTGTTCCTTGAGCCCTCCCTGGCACAGCTCTCCTGGCTCTGCCCCCCTCCCTGCAGAGCCCAGGGGGGATTGCCCTCACCCCTCACTGCTCTGGCTGCAGAGGGATCCTGGAGCTCTCCCTGCCTCCCCTGGCAGGCACTTGGCACTGTGGAGGAGCCTGGCATCAGCCCTGGGAGGCTGGAGTGAGGGGTGGGTGCTGGGACCCAGCAGTGAGGGATGGGATGGGTGCTGTGTCCCAGCAGTGATGGGTGGGATGGGTGCTGTGTCCCAGCAGTGATGGGGTTCTGCAGCTGCCTCACCCCTGCCCAGCCCGGGGTAATTGCCTTGGGGCTCTGCAGGGCACTTGCCTTTCATTCTCCTTTCTGATTTCTCTTCCCAGTCCTCTTATTTATTTTCCTAACAGTTCATTTTTTCCTCCCCGTTCTGGCTCTGATTTTGATATTTTTAATCACAGTCAGAGTGGAGGGAAGAGGGTGACCCTCTGTCCTCACAAGTGACACCCAGCCTGTGCCTTGAGTGGCAGGAGGTACCATTAGCATCAGCATCCCTCCTGTGACAGGGCCTGTTAACATCCCTGCTCCCTGGTTTGATCTCCCAGAGCTGGAAATGATGAGTGGCTCCATCCCAGTCAGAGGCATTGCTGCAGGGCTGGCACAGGCAGGGCAGCAGGGAGCTGGGCTTGCAGGGTCTCATGGCTGGGCTGGTGCTGGCCACTTCTGCCATCCCTGGGGCTGTGCTGGCACAGGGACCTGCTGGGGATGAGCTCTGAGCTGCCTTGGCTGTGTGGAAGATCAGGATCACACTGGCTGTGGAGGCAGAACTGTGCAATGCTCTGCCTGAAATCATATCAGTACCAAAATACAATAAAATCAAACAAAACATCTGAATTCATTGCTTTCTGTGCACACAGAGTATGTCTCCTTGGGGTAAAAGTGATCTTTCAGAGTTCAAGGGGAAAGTAAAGTTCAGCAGAACTGGCTGAGAGCAACAGGCCAAGATTGAACCTCTCCAAAGTTAAACTGTGAGGAGGAAAATGATTTTTTTCTTCAGTTCCACAATTTTACACCCCTGTTGTATGACTGGTTTCTGTGCTGGTAATTTCTTTTGCATTAAAGAAAGCCATGAATGTTCTGGAGGAGGCTGAACTCTTAGAAGAGGCTCCGTGGGAAGGGGGGAAGAATGCAGAGTTTTGATTCATGCCAGAAGGAATGTGCTCACTAGGAACAAAGTTTACAAAACTCCTTTCAGGAGGTACCAAACCACAAGGAGTTCAAAACCTGCATGATCAGACTAACTTGGAAAACAGAGTCAGGAGCTGCAGCCATGGGCACAGAGGGAAAGTGGGGAGGGTCAGAGGTGGAGGAGCCCTTAAATCTCTTTGCAACTGAGAGAAAACAGAAAAAGGATTTTTAAGAACTCCATACTTTGTATTCTCTTAGATAACGAGAACATAAAACGTCTGGTTTTCATCTTTTTTACACTTATGTAAAATTAGGATCAACTCACCAAGTTAATGGAGTTACATAGGTTTAAATCTGGCACAAGTGAGATAAGAGCCAGGCCTGTCAGTTCATTAAGGACTTCATTAACTGTGGCTGCAGTATCTCACAGGCCTGTGCTGCAGCAAACACAAACACCAGGCTGCAGGAGGGGACCCTGCATGTCCTGCACTCTGCTCCTCAGCCTCCTGTCCCTGTCACGATACGACACAGAAATGAAGGCACACACCTCAGTGAGCTCCAAGGCAGGAAAAAGAGAGAAGGTTTATTTACCACTTGGGTTTTATAGTTTTCCAGGGATTACCCCTGGATTGGATGGAGAAGTTACCACCTCTCCATCCACACTGGTGGGGACAAAAGTCCATCAAATGTCTCTCCTTGGGAAAGGAATGTGAGCATGGATTGTTTTCCTACAGAGTCCTTGAAAGGACTGCACTTCAACATCTAAACATACAAAAGGAACCTCAGAAAAATCAGAAGATTTTAGAAACTCTCAGAAGGCTTTAGAAGTGTGGGTGACATGTCCTAAGGCTGGAGCCCTGGGTGCTTGCTGTGGGAATGATGGATGTGTGCTTGCTGTGGGAATGATGGATGTGTGCTTGCCCAGCCCCAGGAGTGTCCCTGGAGCAGGCTCTGGCCTGGCATTGGTGACAAACACACCCAGGATCTGCCATTTAATCCAACTTGGGCAGGACTCCTTGGCTGGCAAAGCTCTGCTGTTTATGTTTATCTCAGATGTGAGTTAAATATAAAACCTCATTCCACCATTCTGTGCTTTCTGCTGAGGGATTGCTGATGGTCTCGTGATGCTTCTCAACCCACTCTGTGCCAGTTTGACTCCAACATCAAGATAAATGTGTATTAAAAACCCTCCACAGAAGGATCTGAGTAACAAAGCAATGTTCACAAAGTTCATTCCCCTTCAGGATTTTTGGGCTCCATCCTTGCAGCTTTGCTGTTGGATCAGCTGGGGAATGGTGCAAATATTCCACATCCCACTGTCAGGGCAGTTGGGAACAACTGCAGGTTTTTTTGTTTAAGTTATAGGTCAAGCAGCAATTTCCCAGCACAGCCCCTAATGAAAGCAGAGATTTTCTTCCTTTTAAGCACACATCAGACCAATCTAATTTACTGGGGAGAAAATTCACTTTAGTGCAGAAGGACAATCCAGACGTATACACTACTTAGGCTCTTGTTAAGTGAAAATTGGGATAAGTGGTGCTAAGTGGATGCATAGATCTTCAGCTTGTCCTCTTCAATAGGGTGAATTTTACCCTTAACAAGAAGTGTGAGCAGAGCATCGGTGTTGTCTGGGTTCTTCTGAGGATCATTAACACACAGCTGAGTTTCCCCATAAAGATGCAGCACGAAATGGGAATTAATTGAGCTGTTTTGGTAGTTATGTACTTCCTGCTTTTTGCTTCTTACTTGTAAACTGTGAACTCTATTATGTCTTGTCCAAATGATGCCGGGGAAAAAGGTTTTGAATTAATTTCTATCAACCCTTCCTGGGATTTCCTTATGCATTTCTGCTCTGTTCCTGCTATTTGTTCTGCTGGAAATTTATCATATCACAAGGAAATGCTGCAGACACCTCATTTAGCCCTGGTGTGCCTTGCTGGGTTTGTCCTTGGGAAGTTCTGCTCGGAATGCAGCGAGGCAAGCTCAGATATGCAGATTTGATGTGGGCCCTCCAAACCAACTTCACAGCCACAGCTCCAGTCACCAGGGAAGGGCTGCTGGCAACCTTCACCTGGGAAAGGTTCAGGCTGGGCCTGGGGGAGCTGCAGAGGAGTTTGGCTGCGTTTGTCCTTCCTTCAGACAGCACCAGCAGGCACGGAAAGGCTCAGTTCCCTCTTTCCTAGGGAGCACTGAGTGCAGGGTTTGGGCTGCTGGGGCTCTGGGGATGGATCTGATTCCAGAGGAGCTCTGCCAGGGACAGTGATGCCAGGGGAGAGGGAACTTCAGCTCCATCCTGGAGAAGGGGGAAGGCAGCCACCTCAGAGAATTTCCCTGCATCTCCCCGAGCAGGTGGCCTGAATTGCAAACAGAGCTCGCAAGATTCCCTTTCCCTGTTATATTTTTTTTCCCACTTGACCCCAAATCAATCTCCTGGCTGGTTCAAAAGGCCCCGTGGTCCCAGGGGGTGTAAATGACACCTTGGTGTGAGAGCTGGTGCTTCTGGCTCGTGGCCCTGGTGTCATCCCAGTGCTGTGTCCATCAGGAGAACGTCCCCTGGCACAGACACTGGGTTACCTTTGCTGCAGTGACTCATCATTTTCCCACAATTAAATTTTTGAGCTCTAACGCGAAGCAGACTTATCTGCTTTGACAGGACAGCACAGAATAAACAGAAAAGACTAAATTTGTATTGGCAGCTACCACTGAGCTGCAGTTATGAGTAATCCAGCACAACCAGGAGGGACACCAAGAAATCAAAATAGACTCCAGTGGCTGGAGAGCCAAAAGAGGAGCCAGAGCTCTTGGTGCCCAGGAGCTCCCTGGTTAGAGTTGTACCGAGAGTTGGATGGGAACAGCAGCAATAAATGTTTCCAGGATCTCTCTCCTATCTATGTATCTCTATATAATTTTAAAAAATCTTTTATTGTCTTTTGTATTAAATAAAAAACCCCAAGCTATGGCATTGTGGTTAATTTCTCTGTGTGCTATGAAGACTAAATGGAAAAAATTCTCTATTTACAATATGGACCAGCATTCAAACACAGCAATATCCTCTCTTACAATATGGACCAGCATCCAAACAGCAATTTCCTTTCTTACAATGTGGACCAGCATTCAAACTCAGCAATTTCCCCCATCCTGTGCCCTCCTGCACTCAGGGCATCCTCCCCACAGAGGGTCCCATCTGCCCAGCTCCCCCCTCCCCACTGCAGTTGTGGGGTGCAGGGATGGGGCTGCAGAGTGACCCAGCCCCTGCAGAATGTGGAAACCATCACTCCCCACACTGCTTTCCAGTCAGATTTAATTTGTGCTGGCCACGTGCTAAGGACAATTTCCTGCTGTCACAGATGCCTTCTTGTGCTGGGGACATCTGTCACACCTGGAGATGTTTGTGGAAAAGGAGGGCAGTCAATTTGTACATTAAAAACAATTGGGTAGAATCTTACCTTGGAGATGTTTGTTTGCAGATTCATGAATTCAGGAATCTCCTGAGCAAAGTCCTGCCCTGGACCCAGCTGGGTTTGGTTCCCCTGAGCCCCTGGGCTGAGTGTGGCTGGATGGCCCAGTCAGGAACTCTGGGAATGAGGCAAAACATGGAATTCCTTATGATATTTGTACCACTGGCTCCACATTTACATGTGCAATTACTGCATCTGCACATGCAGATCAATGAAAAATATGTGCAGATGAACAGAACTCGCTGGTTTGTGTTTCAGCAAATTAGGACATGATTGCACACAGTCAAAAATCTGGATCCTAAACCTTTGTACACTTCTGTTGTGATATTTTGTAATTGCTAATTGCAACAATATCTGTGCAGGGTATGTAATTCAACATGACAAGTGTTTTTAGCAGCAGGTGAATAAGATCAGCTATTGAAACAGCAAAATTATTGCCAACATTGAGGAAATTAGATAAAAATGCAAGGTCCAAAGAGCCTCATTCATATCAGATCTAACACAAGCTGGAGTAAACACAGAGAATTGTTAACTTTACACGACAATAAATTATTTAAATAGTTTATAAGGAAACAGTGGCTTGGCACAGTTCTGACTTTTCAGCATCATAAACAGAGTAGTAATACTGCACAGCTCTACTCATATATTTATATTTTGGACTACTCACCTCTTGTATTCTGTGTGTAAATTGGAAAGCCTTGAACATTAATACACCAGACACAAATTCCTCCTTTAACAGCTCCCAGCCCAGTGCATGGGGAAGCAGGAGCTCTTTTTGGTGCATGTGAAATCTGTTTTCACTGCTTACACTGAATTTTGTCCTTAAGCAACTCTTGGCATCATTTATTCCAAACTACCACGAGCCCTCATCTTGCACTCCATCCTCCAGGGAGGGGATGCTGGAGAAGGCTGTGAGCAGCTCCTTGGGAATTCCAGTCTCAGCCCTTGTGCCTGCACTGGGAGCTTTGGGAGCTGGGTCTGCCAGGCTGTGCCAAGGGCTCTGCAGGGGACCTGGAGGAAATGGACCTGGGTCTGTGCCAGTTTTGCACTGCCACAAAGAGGGCTTCACTTCTAATTGATTTTTAAATGCCAAGCACCAAGGATGTGATAATGGGAGGGACAGGAGCACCTTGCCCTTCTCCTCCAACATGAATTGAAGGCTGCCCTGCAGGAGCCCCTGGGTGTGTGAGATACCAGGACAGGGACGTGGCCGTGTCCTGCAGCACCTGTGGCCCCAGGTTCCCTTCTCAGGCAGCTGCAGAGGGATCAGGTTTGCCTTTCACAGGCCCAAAGTGCACTCTCCATGCAGTCCTGCAGCCAGGCTGATGAGAGCACAGACTCACCTCCAGCTGCAAGTTCTGCCTTTCTTTGTGGCTTTGCTGTCAGAGCAAGGGAACCTCAAAGCAAAGGGAGGATGAATCTGAGTGCCTCTCTTAGCTAAGTTTTATATAGCACTGGGTACCCAAAGCCAATTCTCCTGTGCCAGCCCCAGAAATGCCCCTGGCAGAGTGGGGGCTGTGGCAGCAAGGGGCTGCATCCAGGATTTCCCAGCTCCCAGCTCCTTCTGCTCCCTGAGCCCTCTGCCCTGCTCACCACGAGCAGCTGGATCTGATCCCTTGGTGCTGCCTGCCTGCTGTGCCCTGTCCTGAAATAAAACTGGCATTTCCACACCTGCACAGAGGGGAGAGCAGGCTCAATGTTTGTGCCCAAAGTCAGTGTTTGTAAAGCAGCACCACAGGCCCACGGCCTTCCCACTTCTGATTTGGCTTTGAGATTCTTCCTTAATAAGGAATAATGAACATCAACACCCAGTTATTCAGTAAAGCAAAGCATATAAGCAATTTAATTAAGTTAAATTAGCACAGCCAAGCAAACAAAGCAGTAATCATTCAAGTCCTCTGTTTAGGCTGGAGCTGTAGTGATAGACTGAAGAATAACAGTGCATTCCAGTAAAGACAATTACTATCAAATTTTTATTTTTCAAAAATCTGAGACACCGAGTAAATACTAATTTTTGTCACAAAAGGTTCCTTTTAAATCGTCTTTCCCTCTCACTTCAAAATGTGACAGACCCCAGACAGAACTGGTCTTTTATAAGCTTCATTTTACAGGAGTATATTCAGCATTATCTTCTCCACACAGTTTGAGCTGGAATCCTCCTGGGAGTCTCCACCACTTTCCTTGAATGTACTAAAACAAGGATTGGCCAGTCCACAACAGTAAAGGATGAAGGTATTAGAGAATAGTCTTGGGTCAAGAATTATTATTGCCAAAGGCCTCCAAAATCTAGTTATGGGTTTCAGCAAACCCTGTGGGCTCTTATGATAATGCTTTTCTACAGTATTATTGTTATATGGCACTAAATCAGTCAGATTCATGAGCAACAAGAGGTCAATGTCTGATTGAAATTCATAAGGTCAAAAAGGAAACTAAAAATCAATTTATAAGATATGAAGATTTAGGTTCAAACTATATCCACGAGCAATAAAATTTCACATCCATAAATGTAAGAAATCAGTTATTAAACTTGAGGGGGGGAAGAAGACTTATTAAGTTTTACACACACATAAGGCAGCTAACACATAATTTTATCAGACATTACTGAAATCCTATGTGTAATATAAGAGATGATGGGCTAAAATGCTAAATGGTTTAGCACTAAATTATTAAGTGATGTATCCCTAAGGTATTAAAAAGATAAGAAATGCAGAGCAGGTGTCTCTCCCACCAACTCTTGATCACCAGTTTAAGTGCATATTGATAACAAATGCACTTTAGAGGCAAAATAGTATTAGTAATATTTTTGCAGTGTGAAAGCCTCATGTCAGAATAACTAAAAGCTTCTACCTGACAAAGAAATGTTCATATATATTACACACACACACACACACACATATATATATAAAATCATGTTAAGTGTTATCTCCCTGTGGAGCAGAAATGAGCCTCCAGTGCAGTGGAGTTGGTTTGGAGCTTGCACAGGAGTAAATAATGGAGGGGAAATAACAACTGCACCACATTGAGAAGGAGTTATAGCAGGGGCTCTTACCTGGGCTGAAATGAAAATGCATTTCTATTAAAATTACAGATTAATGGAGATTCCTGGAAGCTAAAAAGTATAAAAATGGAACAGTGCAGACAAATGTGGATACTTCAAGCCTAGCCTGTGGATTCCACAAGAACTCTTTTTTTCCCTTGCTGTTAATTTTCCAGTTGTCCCCCCTTTGGATTGGTGATTGCTCAGGGAATGCTGCTCAGAATTGGTATTTTGGTCTCTTGGTGCACCCAGCCTCGAAGGCAAAGGAGAGCAGCCAGGAACTTCTGCTGCTTCCAACCTTCCTTGTTCTGCCCTGCTGGGAGAACACATCCCACCATCCCTTCTGCCATCCCTGTCCACAGGGACAGGATCCAGTCCATCCAATCCCTTTCCCAGGGATCCAATCCATCCAGTCCCTTTTACAAGGATCCAATCAATCCAGTCCCTTTCCCAGGGATTCAATCCATCCAATCCTTTCCCAGGGATCCAATCCATCCAATCCCTTTCCCATAGATTCAATCCATCCAATCCCTTTCCCAGGGATCCAATCCATCCAATCCCTTTCCCATAGATTCAATCCATCCAATCCCTTTCCCAGGGATCCAATCCATCCAATCCCTTTCCCAGGGATCCAATCCATCCAATCCCTTTCCCAGGGATCCAATCCATCCAATCCCTTTCCCAGGGATCCAATCCATCCAATCCCTTTCCCAGGGATCCAATCCATCCCACACTTTCCCAGGGATTCCTGTACCTGGCCTCTGGCAGGGATTCCTTGGCAATCCTTTCCTCTCCTTCAGCCCAAGGTTTATTTTACACCAAGCTGAGATTTCCTCTCTCTCCCCCATTCCCCAGCCCCTCCAGGCTGGGCAGAACCTTCCCCACTCCTGCTCTGCCCAAGGCTCACCTGGATCACCCCTTCCTCCTCACCTCCCTCTTCCTCCTCACCTTCCCCTTCCTCCTCACCCTCCTCTTCCTCCTGCTCTCCAGCTGCCCAGGTTTTGTTTCCCTGGTCACCAACTTCATCTTTGTCCCAGATTCTCACCTCTGCATCTCCTCCTGCCTTGGCCTCCCGAGGGAAGGCTGGAGGCTGAGGCCAGTCCAGACCCATGGAATTGTCCAGGTGGGAATGTGGGGTTCAGATCCCTGGAGCTTCCCAAACTCAGGGATGGCAGCATTGCACCACTGCTGGGATGCAGGGTGGGCTCAGAATGATGATGTGAAATTACAGTGATGATTTTAGACTTTCTCCTTTTTTTTCCTCTCTACATAAGCAAGCTGCCATGACTTAATTACTTGCTAATGTAATAAGCAACAAAATAAAAATCAGATTTTACAATGAAAAGGAACCATACTTATGCTTGTTTACAACGATTCTGGAGTAAAATTACCTAAATAGGTGAAGATTGTTATATTAGCAATATTTTAATATAGTGGAGTTTAAATTATATTACAAAAATTATCGATAATTATGGAAAATGATACATTCTGTGTCTAGCAGGATACCTAAACACTCCTGTAAAAATGAAATAAAGATCTATTAATGCCATAAACCTACTTAATAAAAGTTGCTTTCATATTCAAAACCAAAATATTAAAGCATGCTCCATATCTGAAAGTCAAAAGTGAAAGAATAAATTAACTAAGGTTAAGAACCTTGTAGCAGCTGACTAACAAAGCTCTAGGGCATTATAAAATTTCATGCTCTTGTAATAAAAAGGATAAAGAATTGGCTAGAAGACCACTAAAAGTTAAAATAAATGAACATAAAGTAGATGAAAAAGCTTGACACGGCTGAGACCACAAATGTGTAAAGACCAAAGACACAGTTTTAAGCCATTAGAGGACTGAATTAAATGCAAAATGAATCCTAGTAGTAAATTAATAGAAAATTACAAAGGTAAATGAGCTCTTTTTCCCAGTTACAGAAAACTTTTTATATATATTTTTTTTTTCCCAGCACTTGAAAACATTAGTAATGTGGCAAGTTAAATTCTGGCACCTGCCCAAGCCAGAAACAATTCCTAATACTTCTGCATATAGAAAAAAAATCAATTTTTATAGAACAGACAGAAGCAGCATCACACGAGGTGCTTTTCACTTAACATCAGGTGGGAGAAATTCACATTTTAAAGAGAAGATTTAAGGCAGTGCAGGCCTGGCCCTTGACAAGCTCAAGTTCAAAGGGGTTTTAGGGCTCTCAGCACAACTCCTGAACTTCAGTTCCAGCTGCTCTGAGGAGCTGCCTTCCTCCAATTCTTATTTTCTGGATTATTTTGGTTTGGCTTTCAGGCTCTTTGTGGGTGTTTTACCCCAGGAGCTGCTGCAGGGTGAGGATGGAGATGCTGGAGTTTTCCTGCAGCTCCCTGGGTGACCTCTTTGTCATCTCCACCCCAATGCTCCCCTTCCTGGGGCTGGGAAAGGCACATCCCAGTGGGAATCCTGATTTCCAGCTGTGGGAGGGCAGCAGGGGCACATCCAGCCCTGAAGGACAGGGAAGCCCTGGGAGCTGGAGTGGGAATCCTGATATCCAGCCCTTTCCAGCTGTGGGAGGGCAGCAGGGGCACATCCAGCCCTGAAGGACAGGGAAGCCCTGGGAGCTGGAGTGGGAATCCTGATATCCAGCCCTTTCCAGCTGTGGGAGGGCAGCAGGGGCACATCCAGCCCTGAAGGACAGGGAAGCCCTGGGAGCTGGAGGTTTGGCAGGAATTCCTGCAGCCCCCAGGTCTGGAATGATGCAGCTGCTTGGGTTTTGTGCCAGCCCACCCCAAAAATGGGAGAGAAGATCTCACTGCTCTGCTTTTTGGGGTGGGAATCTCAGAAGTTTGGGTTGGAAAGGCACTAATGGGAGTCTGGGAATGGAGGAGCTGGAGGGGAAAACTGAAGTTCAGTGACGTTGGTGCTGACACAGAGAGGATTCTGAGGGTTTAGCAGGAGCCCATCAGTTCTGTTCATTAACAAAGTGTCCTGGCCCTGCTTCTGGAGCAGCCCCAGCACATCAATCTGACCACTTGTAATGAGACAGAGCCTGCTCCTGCACGGGCCACACTTGCTTGTCAGCCACTGCCTGATGGGTCTGAGTAAGAAATGATCCTTCATTAATTAACCTTCACTTGCTATGTAGATTCACTCATTGAGATGCAGGTAATTAAGCCAAGGTCACTCCAAGGACTGACAGAGCAAAAACAGCCATGCAAAGGTGCTCTGGTTGTTTTGATCAAGGGCTTCCACTGCTGTTGTTTCAGTGTGACAGTGACACATTCAAAAGTGGCCTTTTTTGGGGGGGAAAAAGAAAACCACCCTGGTTTTTTAATGTGTCACCCCAAGGCTAAACAGCTTCTGGACCCAACTTTATCAACTTGATATGTGGGATAAGTTAGGAAAAGAAAATATCAATAAACTCTAAAAAGTTCCAGAAGATAAAGCAATAATATGTGGAAGAGAGGCAGGAATGAGCTTATTGGGAGGTCTTGACAGTGACTGAAATATCCCTGCAAAAAAAAAAAAAAAAAACTCTCAATCTTGCATTTCATTTAAAGTAATAGTCCCCAATTAAAACAGAACCACTCCAGTTAGAAAACTTTCTGTAAAAAATAGAAGTGTAATTTGTCTTGGTGCCCAGATTAATCTCCCTGGCTTTTAACCCTTGCCCATGAGCTGGTGCAGGCCCGTGGGGAGCTGGGCAGAGCAGGCTCTGCTCCCTCCCAGGTGGAAAACTCCAATTCCAGACCCTCCTTGGCTGGGGGGACAGAGCAGAATTTGCTTCTGAACTCCTCCACCAGCCCAAGCCGTGGGCAGCTCCCAACTTTGATCACTGTGGAGAGCAAAGTGAATATATTGAACCTGCAAATAGCCTTTGGCTCTTTCCAAGTGGCTCCCTTATAATTTGAGCACAGATGAAAGTTGCATGTTCTGGATTTTAATAACTCTCCTCCATTTGGGCTGCTGAGTGCCACTTGCTGGGGATTATATGACCCTGCTCCCCAGCATGTCCCATTATGGGCACTTAACCTTGAAAGTTGTAAAGACAGAACATTTAATCTGTTAAACACAGGCAGAATCAGAAGGTTATATAATTACAGGTAATTTGGCTTAGCACTTCGGGTGCTTTTCAATCATGAAAAGAAATTTTTTTTTTTTTTTTTTTTTGGCTGAAAATTTTCTCCTCAAGGAATGGAAAAGAAACGAGGAATATGTAAAAAAAAATGAGCGCTGCAGAACAGAAGTATTTTTTGAGCTATGTGCATAAATTCGTTTCAATCAAGTGACCATTAATAAACTTTTACAAGCAAAGAGCAAAATTCAGTGTTAAAACTAGTGCAGAAAAACCTGGAGCAGGTAAGAATGGATTTGAAATTCTTTTCCCACAAATATTCCTGAGAAGTGTAAATCAGAGCCCACAGCAAATCACCATTTCCTTATGGAAATTCCACAGCTGGGCAAACAGCAAATTGTTTCCATTATGAAATAAAAAAACAATAAAATTAAAAAATAAAAAATCAATAAAATTAAAATCCTCAGAAAAAGAGGAAATCATTCACTACAGCAGAAAAGAGCAGATAATAACAGGTTAGAAACCAAAGAATTCTTCCTTTCTGGTGAAGAGGGAGGGGCACAATTCAACAGAGATTACAGAAGGTTTATTCATTCTAAGTTTAAGAAAATTGGTGCTTCAATAAAGAGAGATTTTTGGAGGGGCATTTTACCATCCACAGGTGTTGCTGGGCCTTTAAAACATGACCTGAATAGCTAAAGGATGCAGCTGTACTATTATTATTATTATTATTATTATTATTATTATTATTATTATTATTACTATTATTATTATTACTATTATTATTATTATTATTATTATTAATAATAATATTAAAAATAAAATACTTTTATTATTATTCCTCCTGGAATCAAATTTGAGGGGATGATCAATCCTTGTGGCTCAGAGGTTTATAATCAATAAATACCTGAGAAAAGTTTTTTACATCACCTTTAAAGTGGAGCACGAGTGTGAGATGAGAAATAAAACATGAAGAGCTGAGTGTCTGATAATCTCAGCCTGAAGTTAATTTTCTACAAGGAACCAACAACATTCCATGGAAAAGATGGAGAAATCCATGGCTGGACTAGCACTTGGACACGCCCCACACATAATTAGGTTTAACACGGAAAACCCACTGGGATTTCCATTTTAATCCTCAAAACCTGCCTTGCTACTGATCCTTTAAAGAAAAAAACCCCACAATTTTCATTTCCAGTGCCCCCTGGGAGCTCCTGGTGGCCCAGCACACGATGGCACTGGCCCAGTCACCGCTGGCTCCCCGGTGCCACACGAGTGCCACCAGCACTGGGGGCTGCTTTTGGCACATCTCACACCCATCCCCAGAGCTGCAAAAATGAGCAATTAGAGCTCTGTTTCCTTTGGAAATCTGAATTTTTCAGCACCACCAACATTTTTTTCCCAGGAAGGCAACACTGTCAAAATGTTTTGTTTATGCAAAGCTCTAAAAGGGAAAAAAAAAAAAAAAAAAAAAAAACACACANAAAAAAAAAAAAAAAAAGCCAACCAAACTAAAAATATGAAGTCAGCTGAACCTGAACGGAGCTCCAATTACACCCATTTTTTTAAAGCTTTTGCAAAAGTGTTTGAGCTTAATTAGGTTAAGCTATTTCAAAGCATGCCCAGTTGTTGTAATTTGTTTATGATACAGAGTTGCTCTTTGATCATGAATGTTCATTTTTATAGAAACCCTGTTATCAGTCTCTGGATAAGAAACAAAATGAGCAGTGTTTGTGGTAAGAAAATTTAGAAAAGTTTAAGAAGCTCAGGAAAAAAAGAAAAGCTGTCTTCTTAATAAAAGAAAGACATGACTTAATTTAGCATGTGATGGCAGGAGGGGAAGTAAATGATTTTTTAGGGTAGAAAGGGAAACCAGAGTGTGTTCATTTATTTGCCATGCCAAAGATAAGGTGGAGCAGAATCTCAACCTGAACTTCACCACTTTTGGGGAAAGCTCCTCCAATATCTGCTCGTAATTTTTATCACTGGAAATTCTCCCATTCTCCTAGAAAGGGAGCACAAATCATTCCCCAGCCTTGAAACTGCTACTTGATAAGGATATTTTAGAGAGAGTTAATCAGGAGGGTGGGAAAGGCACAATGGGGTGTGAGGGTCCCTCTGAAAATGCCCTGGCTCCTCATTTTTCAAGAGCAAGCCCTGGCTGTCGGTGGAATTGGGTAACAAGAACATCCTGACTCCAGCTTCCTTTCACAGCAGGAATCTGGGTTACAGGCTGTGGGTTGCCTTTCAGCCTTTCAGCTTCTCTCTCTTGGATTTATTTTTTTTCTTTTGGTGTTCTTGTTCCATTCTTTCCCGTGGTGAGATGGGTGCACGAGCTGCACGCTTTTCTGGCTGCAGATCATCCAAAATACATGACTGCATGGTGGCCTTTGGGAAGGGCTGCGTTCACAGAGCATTTAAATGAGGTTTTCTCCGAGATGGCATGAAGATATTTTCACACTCCAAGGGGAATAATGCAGATCTGTCCAAGTTCCCTGTACCAGCAGAGCTCTCTCTCCCTGGAACACGCTACGGAATGGAGAAGAGCTTCATATGCAAAAATTGAGTTTTAAAGCTTTGCTCAGCTTTTTTTTTTTTTTTAATTATTATTAATTTCTTTTTGAAACGCAGCTGATAACGTGGGTGGCCTGTGAGCCTCCCTGCACATCCCAGGATGCCAGGGCTGGTCAGCTCAGAGCCACCTCTCCTGATTTATGCACAAATTAGTCACGGATGCAGATGAGGTGTGCAATATTTGTACACTTTCTCAAACCTTGGTCTTAATGACTCAACCTCCCAAAACAAAACTAATGATGTTGAAGAGCAATATGCAAATATTTGCTCTTTGACAATGACATCTCCAAGAAGCAGCCAAGGCTCCTGTATCATCAGGAAAGCCAATCAACTTACTCTGAGTAAACAGCTTGAGTTCAGCCAGCTCAGTCTCTTCTCCCCTTCACAATTAACTTTGAGTTACTTTCCCATTTTTCAAATGTGCTCGATTTCCAACATTTATTTGGAGTCAGGGCCAGATTTATGAAGGTATTTCTGTCCAGAGGAGCTGGACACAATGTCTGCTTGGGCACTGCTTCAAAACTCACCAAGCACCTCCTAAGCTTTGCCTGCATCTGAGCCTCAATTCTGGTTCCTCTGGTGGACAGAGCCTCCCTTTGTCTGTGGTCTCTGCACTTTTGGACCCTGAGATGATTTCTCAGATTGAAAGGAACAAATCACCTGGTATGATTTTTACTCCAACTAGGCTGCATTAAGATATTACATCCATGTTTAAAATCTGCTTTCCATAAATGTTATGCAACATTCCCTTAAAAATTGCTGTTTCAGTTAACATTTCTGCCCATAAATCAGTCACTGGAATATTCAGAGAAAGCAAATATGAAAGGGGTGTGAACACAGCTGAAGGCTATTCAATGTTTTATTCAAAGGAGTTTTCATGGAAAATATTTGGAGGTATTTGCTTAGTTCTAATCATTACCATGGGACGCCCTGGAAATCCAATAGTGACAGAAATGCCAAAACTTGAAAGCAATTAAGTGTATTTGAAGAAAGGCATTTTCATTTTCTGTTTGCACTGAAGTTTTGGTGCAGGAAGGAGTCAGCCCAGCCGAGCCAAATTCCACAATGCTCTCAGCATCCAGCAGTCTGGAAGGCCATGGATCTCCCCTAAGCTCTTGGAGACCTTCTGTGACTATGGGGAGCTTTTTTCCCCCTTTTCTGTCGGTATTTTTGGCCAGGACTTTGGCCATTGCTGAGCTCTGGGCTGCTTACATTTCCCAGGACAACATTGCTGGGAATTCCCATTCCCTCAGGCTACAGAGGAGTGTTGGGATAGAGCTGGTGATGGAGCTGGTTGGGATGGAGCTGGTGATGGAGCTGGTTGGGATGGAGCTGGGGATGGAGCTGGTGATGGAGCTGGTTGGGATGGAGCTGGGGATGGAGCTGGTGATGGAGCTGGGGATGGAGCTGGTGATGGAGCTGGTTGGGATGGAGCTGGTGATGGAGCTGGTGATGGAGCTGGTTGGGATGGAGCTGGTTGGGACCGAGCTGGTTGGGATGGAGCTGGTTGGGATTGGAGCTGGTGGAGTTTAAGCTCCACTTTCTGGATTTGAGTGCAGCCAGGAGAGCAGGACAGAACCAGGGAAGGGCTGGATGTGGCACTCTGAGCCCTGGGCTGGGGACAAGGTGGGGATTGGCCACCAGGGCTGGACTCCAGGGGCTGGCAGAGCTTTCCCAGCCTCAGCAGTTCTGGGATTCTGGGACATCTGAGCCGGTGCTGCAGCAGCTCGAGCCCTAAAACAAAACCCCAGTGAATTTATCATGGGCAAATTCAGCCAAGCACAGTGTCCTCCCCTCTGGGAGAGGGCAGGCATCTTTAGGAACACAGATTTTTCAGGCTGCTGGTGGTCTAAAAGGTACTGAACCTCTGCAGGCCTTATTCCCATTTGATGGGAGTGCAGGAGCCGATTCCATCAGGGATTCACTCCTGGAAGTGATGGATGGCACCCTCACAACGCTGCGGTGCCGGGGCTGTGCCAGCCTTCCCCGAGGGGATTTTAGCACCCAGACCTGAACTGGAGAAGGGTTTTCCTGCCTGCAAAGTCCAGCCCCGAGCTGTGGCCGAGCACCAGCGCTTCCCTGGCTTTGCATTCCGGGGGTTCCCAGCCTGGGCTGCGTGTCCGGGGGGACGAGAGCAGCGGGAAGGGTGGGAATGCGCTGCCCCCTCCCCTCCTGCCAGAAAGCTCCGGGCTATGACAGAGACATCGCATCCCAAACACGTCCGTGGGATGCTGGAAGGCCAGAACACCGAGGCGTTTCAGAAATTAGGCTGGATGGATGAAGTCGTGGGGGATAAAAGAGCGCCAAGGAACTGCACGGGGTGGGTTTTCCCTCCAGGACCCGGCACTTAGCAGCTATTCAATTACCGGTTCGAGATAATAAAGCGCGGATGCAACAGCTACTTTACACTATACTTCATCTTTTAGTTCCTCATGAATACGGAATTGCAGTGCTGATCACACAAGCGTCACACAGCCTCCAAATCCCCGTTTTTTCTGGGCTGAGTTTCAACACTTGGATGTGGCATGGAGAAAAAAAAATAAATTTAGGAATGGGACCTTCACCAGTCCGTAAAGCATCGGAACGGGGCTGTTTGTGGGATGTGCCCCCCACGAAATATTGTTTTGTTAACAACCCGTGTCTGGGTTGTTAATAAAACAATAACAAGCAGATGACAAAGGGTAACCCTGCGTGGAAAGCAGGCAGGAACACAGGGAGAGCAGAAAATACGAAATCAGCCCAAAAGCTGCCTGGAATTTGTGACTGTAACCTGCCTGCTCCCCGTTCTGCCATCAGTGCAGGGTAAAATGACTTTACGCGTGGTAATTGGGGGAATAATGGAACCAATTTTCCATAATCATCTCTACATCCCCAAAGCAAAGCCCGAGCCACCCCAGGAACTCGTTCCCATTACCTGTCCCCAGGCTCCACTTCTGGCACGGAACTTTTCATTCCGATGTTTGCTTTATAGTGCTGCCATTAGGAAATATTAGAAATGTTAACATTTTAATATAATGAGGCAGATGCGACTTGGTTTTTTTTTTTTTTTTTTTTTCCTCACAATATGAACTTTCTGGAAGTTATGAGAACGTGACATTTTGCAATAAGCAAGCAAAAAAGAACCCCCACCGACAAAGCCAAATAAATGAAAAGAAGCAATTTAGATGCAGATACTCCAAACGTGAGGTGCTGATGTGCTGAGCCCCTGGACAGATTTTAACACTTCTTGAGGAGGAGATCGGGGACCGAGCTCCGCTTTGGTCCAGGGAAGGAGGAGAGGGCGTCTCTGGTTCTCATTTAAAATGTTCATTTCAGATGTTTAGATGCTGAAGTCAACAAGGTGCTCCAGCACACGCCTGAATCCCTGCCCAGCCGCTTCCCCCGGTGCCATAAAACAACGTCGGATAATTTGCACAATGCTTGAGAGACAACTGGTGATTTGTAATCCGTAAATCCAATGAACTTTTGACATCTCCCGTTGCCTGGGTGAGGCAAGACATCCATTCAGCTCCTAACGGGGGAAACTCCAGGCGCTGTATGATTTGTTTTCCTGATGTAAATGTGGCACGGAGCTATATTTTGTGAATGGCTGATGGCTCTAATGAAAGCATTATCCCTTCACCACAATGCAAAGTCTAATGAGATGAAACGTTTGGAGGTGTTTAGGCACTCACAAGCACAGGTAGGGACTCATAAAAACCCTTTTAAGCAGCTACCGGCAGACTTAGGCGCTAATATTTTAAATATCTGTTTGATCAGCTATGAAGGTGGCAAATTGGTCCTTTTCCCTCCAAGACTGAGAAAAATCAGGGTTCAGAGAATTTCAGACAATGTTGAACCATGCAAGATGCAATTAAGAAAAGCTCTGGAATTTTTTTTTTTTTTTTTTTTTTTTTTTTTTTTTTTTTTCTCTTTTCTCCGTGGGGAAAATTCAAATTGTAAAATTCTGACTTCATGTGGAAATCTGGCAATTTCAGTCAGGCATTAGTTGGGAAAGTTTTTTAGGTCAGCCTGGGATTGTGGATAAGGGAGGAATGAGTAACACAGCCTCTGAGTAGCTAAAGCCCCTGTGGCTCTGGGATGTTAAGAGAGCAGACTCAGCCTTATATATCTTATTTAATCAAAGAATATATAACTTCATCAGAGCTGGCTTCAACTTTCAAGTAGAAATAAACCACTTCTATTACTGGAAATCATTAGATACTCATATTACAGCCAAACATCCCAGGGTTTTTTGCCTTTCTGAAAAGAAAGAGAATAAAAAGAAAAAAAAAAAAATCTAAAAGAGAGAAGCAACAGCAGAAGCAAAACCCCAGCAATATTTATAGGTAAATCCTCTTTTTACTTTTAATGAAATGCAAACCTGATGTCAGTTTGGGAATGTTTCCCTAGGAGGGGCTGGCTCTGAGGGAAAACCTGGAATGCCCAGCTCCGAAATCATTCCTGGGCTCACCTTGGCTGAAGCAAGGCAAGCACAGCAGGGCAGCTCATCCAGGGAGAGCCAAGGCTCTGTGTGGCTCATTCCAGGGCCTGGGAATTGCTGCTTGGCACTGAAGGCACCCTCAGTTTTATACCCTGGAGTTCAGGAAAATCCTGGACAGCAGCCTGAGCATGGCTCATACATTGCATATAGCTGATATCTAATATCTGTAACTAATATCCAGTCTATAATCCAATCCATCTCTCTCCATATTATGTATCTAATACAGAGAGCCTCAAGCAGAGCTAATTTATGAGCACAGCCCAGAGCAGAGCACAGCTGAGCTGCACTGGGAGTTCAGGCTGGTTTCTCTTCCAGCAGCACCTGAGTGCACCAGCATTTCCAACCATCCTGGCCATGCTGAGCACACATCCCCCAAAATCTCCTGGAAAGGGAGCATTTCCCAGTGGAGGGGTGGGAATCCATCCTTCCCCTTGGGTCTGCTTTCAAGCAAACCTTCCATAAAGGTGAGGCTGTCCCTGCCTGCAGCTCCCCCACTCCCAGAGCAGCTTTCTGCATCTCTGACATCTGAATTAAAGGGCATGGTGCTCCACTCCCAGAGTATCTGAACTGTGGTGCCACAGCCAAGGACATCCATCAGTACCTGGGTCATCCCCTGCACCCCCAGATACCTGAGTGAGACAGAGATAAACACCAAAATTTCCAGAGATCCAGGGGAGGAGATCTAAATTCTGGTTTCCATCCTCACTCCAGAGCTGGCATCATTGAAATAATCCTTGAGATGACCCCAGTTGTCAAAAATCAAATCAGATGTATAAAATCTAGGGGTTCTAGAGCATAGGGGCTGTAGGAATAGAAAGTGTTGTTATTGTTATTATTATTATTACTAGAATAAGACAAGCTCCCCATGTCCCTTGGTGATAATGCAGCTCTCTGGGAGGGATAAACTATGGAGCCAACGTGAGCCAGATTATTGCCTCATAAAATGGGACACCTGCCCTATTATCCCTTAAATAATAAGTACATAAAACAAATTTGACTGTAATAATAAAACATACTGGTGAAATATTTATGGGTGATTTTTCAATGCAGCACACCAGGATTAAGCCACTCAGTTTCTGCTGGCTTTTACAGGAGTTGCTCTGGCCAATCCTCCCCGTGGGGTCCCACAGAAAATGTCCTGTGATGTGTCTGCAGGGGCTCAGGAGGGGCTGAAGTGTCCTGTGATGTGTCTGCAGGGGCTCAGGAGGGGCTGGAAGGTGAGCTGGGGGATGTAAAATGTGACCAACAAGCCCAGGACCCACCCTTGCCAAGCAATCCACCAGGACTGTGGATGTGAGTGAGGAAAACATTCCAGGCTGGTCCCTCCTCCCTCTCAGCTGGGCAGGAATTAATCAGAGCAAAGGGTTAATTGGGGCAGAGCTCCCATCACAGCAGTCACCAAAGAAACCCCCCCAAAAATCCAAATGCAACCTGGGTTTAGGTCTGTTTGCAGACAAACAGCAGTAAAAACAACACCGAGCCCTTAGGATGACAAATAACAAATAGTATAAAGAATTACTTCAGGGATCTCATCAAATTACATCTTTTACATCTCAGAATTTCTCACTTACCTCTCACCTTTGCTAAATTCTTGTAACTGAAAACGCCACGGGGAGGAAAGAAAAAAAAAAAAATTCACATTTTCTGATTGTTCATTTGGCAGAACAGTACAGATAAACAGGTCCCATAATTTCTTTCATACAGTTATTTCCATATTCATTTCCCTACTCTTCTGTGGGATGACTTCTGATAGAGCAACAAAGAGAGAGAAAAAAAAATTTAAATAAGGAAGTGCATTTCAAAGCAAGAGAATTTATGAAAGGCATCTGAGGCAGCAGAACCTCTAACCTGTGAGTACTTTCAATATACTTTAGATTTTAAGTTGTCAGGGTCACATTCTCAGTTTTTGAAAAGCACTCACGTCTGGCTCCCGAGACAGAGCCTGATTTAGTCTTTTATAGGCACACAGTACATGCTCTAATTAACCCAACTTAATTTTTGAGCACAGCCCCAATGTCTAATAGCCACGATGCAATATTCAGCAGCTTATATCACTTATTATTTTATAAGCCAGCAGACAAAAATAAAGAGAACATCTGAACTGCATCTTTCTTTAGCACTGTCTCCCAAATAATTGGATTATTTTGATTTGCCTTTCCTGACAGCAGGATGAGTTTATTTGTTGCTGGTGCTTTTCCAGGCTGAAGGAAGCACCTGGAGTTTCCCATGGGTGTTCCTGTGGGTCCCAGGGGTGCTCAGGTGGGAGCAGCAGCCCCACCACCCACCCCAGGGCTCTGCCCACACCCCATTAAAGCCCCTGCCTGCAATCCCAATTTTGGCAGAGTCTCTGCAGCTCCAAGGCTCTGACCTGGCCAATTTTCCCCAGCAGAGGCAGGACAGACCCTCCTCCCTCCCTCCCTCCTGTGTGTGTGCAAACCCCTCCCTGCTTGCAGAGTTGCTGTGTTTTCTCTTTGTATCATCCTGGCTCCCCGTGCTAAAAGCCACATCCTGTTATGTTTGGTTGCTAGGTGGAGAAATGTTATCATGGGCTTCAGCAATAATTTATCCATAGAGCTAGAGGAGCTGTCATGTACTTCTGACAGTGAGCTGCAGCACTTTATCAGCTTGCCTGTAAATCAACCGTGTGTGGGTGAAGATGCCAGCAATGTTTGATCTCTCTCAGACACTCTAATAATCTGCTTTTGTCTGATTGATTCCTTCACATCACCAGGCACATTGCAACGAGAGTGGAGTGCCCTCTGTTTATCTCCCCATGTCATCTGCTGGAGGGCAGCGGGGCAGAAAATGCTGCTCCTGCCGGGATGGAAGAGTTTTTTGGAATTAGGGGCTTTACATCATATCCTGGAGCAGCTTCAGTCCAGTAAATCAATGATAGCAGAATTGAATGCACCATAAATACCTCAAACCGTATCTCTTACAAGAATGTAAGAGTAATTCATAGAAACAGGAAAGGTAACTTTGCTGGGAAGAATTACGACCCCTACGAGCTGGAGACATGCAGGTCTTTTACAACCTGTGTTTACATCTCCCCTCCTGAACCTGGGCCAGAAATGCTCTGCACTGGCACCTGCTTGCAGGCACTTCAGAGAGAATATTGAGCAGAGCAGGATGCTGTCAGGATTGATCACGGCCTCTCAATCCTCAGCACAAGTTTTGCGAAATTTCTGTCAAATTCTGCTGCAGGCAGCAGAGGCTGACACGGCCTGGCCTGCTCGGTGCTGCACTGGTGCTGGGCAGGCCCTGTCTGCCAAAAATGCACAGGAAAGGCTGCAGCCAGAGCATGCAGAAATGCACGGGAAAGGCTGCAGCCAGAGCATGCAGAAATGCATGGGAAAGGGTGCAGCCAGAGCATGCAGAAATGCATGGGAAAGGCTGCAGCCAGAGCATGCAGAAATGCACGGGAAAGGCTGCAGCCAGAGCATGCAGAAATGCACATTAAAGCATGCAACAAGCAGCCAGAGCATGCAGAAATGCACATTGAAGCATGCAATGAGCAGCCAGAGCCCCTCCAGGAGGAGGGAGAGGCACGTGCCCATTCCCATGGATAAATGGAGCTGGTTTGTTGTGTTTTGTCCATCCCAGCATTCCCCCAGCTGGGAATCAAGAGCTGCCCCTGGCAGCAGCTCTTTGTGTGCTGCCCTGGCAGCAGCAGCAGCTGGGATCCCTGACCCCTCTGAAGGCTGAGGGCAGGAGATCTGGTGGAGGTGAGGGACTGAATCCCATCAGGGGAGGCATTTGGTGGTGGTGTCCCCTCCGTGGGTCACAGTGGGACAGCACAGGCTGCAGGATATTTGGGGAATGCTCTAATTTCAACCCAGTACACTGAGGGGAAAGGCTGGTGGTTCACAGCCCCGCTGAATGCTAAAAAAGGGTGAAAATTCACACTGCATAATGTATTTGTAATTGTGCTCAAGGCAATGAGAGGAGAGAAATCCATGGAACAAATCTGGCATACGGTGTAGCCCTCTGTGGATGCTGCAGGAGCAGCTCCATCTCCTCCAGGCTGACTGCACGGAGCACAGGAGCTTCAAGAGTGCATCCACTGCCTCCTCCTCGGCCCATCACCTTTTGGGGATTTCCCCAACTCCCAAATTCCTTGGATGGGTTGGGATGGAGGCAGGTGTCAGGGGAAGGCAGCCCCTCCTGGCCCCAGCTGCTGACCTCGTGGGCAGCACCTTTGGGGTGCAGCAGAGGGGCCCCTGCTGATCTCCACGTTTCATAACCCTTGCAGCCAGACTTAAACTTCCATTCACAAGAGATTCTGGGTTTGTTTTTTTCACTGCACGCATCATAACAGCCAGGAAAGTGATAAAAGCAAGGAGAGCTGAAGTTACAGCGTGCAGCAGGGTGGATGCTCTGTTATTTCACCAACAGGCAGCATTAAATGATTTCATTTCACTGAGTATCACAGATCTCCCAGAGGGCTCCTCAAAGACCTGGAAGTGTTTCCCTTTTGCCCTGGGAGAGGAGGAGCACACAGACAGACAGACTGACAGACAGACACAGCCACCTGCATGTTGGGATAACAGGGACACTCAGGAGGATTTCAAATCCAGAGCTCTGTTCCAGTTTGGACACAGCTGCCTGACCTCTCCTTAACCACTGACCTGCAGGCAAGGGGTTTGTGATTCCCAAAGTGTGCTTGGAAAATGCAGCCAGAGCCCTGCTGGCTGGAATCAGCAGGAAAACATGGAAAGGCCCCAGTTCTGCCCTTCCTTGGGTTCATTTAGTGATGGTGGGTGCCCATGGAGGCTCAGACTGGCTCAAATAACTCCAAATCCTCCATGGCCTTAAACTTGCACATTCTACACTGCTCTTCAGCTTTATATCACAAATTAATTCAAATCAACCCACTATTAAGTCTCAAACCCTACTAATTTCTTGTATTGCAATATAAAGGTCGGCACTTTGCAAAGAGAATTAGAAAATTAACAAAAAAAGAAGAGAAAATAACCAAAAGGAAGAGGAGAACTAGAAAAGAGGAAAAGGGAGCATGTCTAAGGAAACTGCTCTTCCAATGACATCGAGGTATCCTCAGGGGAGATGTATAAGTAGAAGATATTACATGGCTGAACAGTAAATATCACATTTCTTTTTACAAGCATGTTTCTGCATTTTATTATATCTTGACTGGCAGACACATAAATTTTGAATATCCAGTCTAAGAAAGCTTAGGATCTACAGGCAGTGCTCTCCATGGCTCTAAGTGGTCAGTGGCATTTTGTCATTCCATAGCAGATGAATTCATTAGTGAAACAAACTCCA
Organism: Aegithalos caudatus; assembly: GCA_013389925.1. Lineage (NCBI taxonomy): Eukaryota > Metazoa > Chordata > Aves > Passeriformes > Aegithalidae > Aegithalos > Aegithalos caudatus. The sequence goes on from WEIU01009141.1 coordinate 420,760, forward strand.
ATCTAGAAAAATTAACGTTTTCATGAGTGAACAAAAACAAAGATGAAATTCTCTGAGTGCCACCCAGCTCCCAGCTGGCACCTGGTGGCACATGTGCACAGAGATGCAGCCCCAGGAGCTGCAGGAAGGAACTTTTTGGGCAGCTCTGGCTGTTTGGTCTCTTCCTGGGGTGTTTTGCTGCTGCTGTCAGGCAGCACTGTGTGATTTCCTGCAGGATAATCCCAGGCAGGAGGATTTCTGCATCACCTACCCCAGCCTTGGCCAGTGCTGAGTGATGGATTGAGGTTAGGACACGACTTTTACAGGCAGCACTTGCAGGGCTGGTACAAACACAAGGGGCTGGCTCCTTGGTTTGTGGGGAAGGAAAAACACTTGGAAGCTGGAGAGGGGAATTTCTGGCAGCTGGGACACTTCAGTGATTTGACATTAGGCTGTGTTTGTTTGATGGTGGGAGACAGGGCTGATGAAACCAGACAGTCCTAATTAATATCATCAGGGTTTGAAAGGGAAAAAAAACCTCACCAAACTCATTGAGTCAGTTCCTTGGGAGATGCATTCCCACAGTTTTGGTTTGCCCCAGGGAAATGCCCTTGTGCCCAAAGGAATCATTTCCACTCTGCAGGAAGCACCATCAGGAAGGAAACACCTACACAAATATCACTTTTAATCCACTTGTTTCCCTTTCCAGGGGTAAGTCAGAGACCTGCACTTGAGCAGTGTCCCAGCTGTAAATTCCAGCTGAATAATTCCCCAAGATTTGTGCCCACCACTGAACCTCAAGGTCCTTATAGATAAAGGATTCAGTTTTGAAGCCTAAATTGAGACAATTCTAGTAAAATCATATATTGGCCAGGCATTTCCATATTCTATAAAGGATGTGGGTGAACCAGAGCCCTGAGAACAGGGCCAAAACCACGATGGGAGAGCAGAAACCTCAGTCCAGGAAATGAGGAAATAAATAGGATAAATCCTGCCTGCAGGAATAATATTCCTGTCCTTCCCTGCTCTCTCCTGCTCAGGAACCACTTGTGGTACAGGAGGGCTCAAATTCTTTCTTTTACAGCTGAATGACAGCATCAATGCCCGCTCAGATTGCAGAGTGGGAGCACTCAGGTGGAAATGGGGGATGCAGGTGTGATTCCCTCCCCTGGGAAGTGCCTTCCCTGTGCTGCTGGGCCATTTTCTGAAGGAGAACACGGCTCTTTAAGATGCAAACATGCCCTGGAATGAGTCCCTCAAAGGGGATCTGCTCACACACTGAGATGTGGGGTGATATTGCCTGCTAACCCTGCCAAAAAGGGGGATTCACTCGGGTCAGCCCCAAACCACGGGGCTGGGAGGGCACAGCAGGAGCACAGGAATCCCCAGGATGGCTGAATTCCCATTTATCTGGACGAGGCCCCCACGCTGCTGATTTTCAGGGCTGCAGAAATATTTACCACTGACATATCTCAGCAGATCAAAGGAAGCTGCTGCTGCTTAGCATTTCTGGCCTGTAATCTGCATTAATGTCTGTGCTCCTTCCAGCCTTATCTGAAATGTTAATGAAAACGCTGAATTTGCCCCAAAGCACCAGAAATTTGGAGCAGAAAGTGAAATTTTCCAGCGCTCTCAGTGGGTCTCTGATGCAGGGGTGAGCCAGGCAGGTGGTGGGTCACAAACCATCCTGAGCTGACACCTTTTGTTCACAGGAGGTGGCACAAAGGTGCCTCAGAGTGCACCCTTAGCACTGCTTTAGCCTGAAATGTGCAAATGGACCAGCCAGCCCTGCAGCTGGGGATGCTGCACACTGTGGCTGGGTTCCCAGGATTCAGCTGTATTTTCAGTGTTCAGCTGCAAAGGTGGTGTTGTCCTTGCTGCAAGGCAGCTCTGGAGAGCACAGAAACCACCCCAAAAAGGAACCTGCAGCCCCACCACTGTCCTCTCCTTCCCTGCCAGCCCTTCACTGAGTCACACAATCATCACAATCATCCAACTTTGGGAAAAAGCTCCAAGGTCACTGAGCCCAACCTTTGGCCACTCTTGGTGCATCAGTGCTGGTATCAAACAGACCAAAATGCTGCTTGCCCTGCTGAAAACATCAAGTGTTTCAGTACTTTCTTTTCTGAGAATAGATTAAAAAATACGTAATTGATATAGAAAATTTAATGAGAGGTGTTCTGCTAATAGAAATCAGCATCTAATGGCTCATTTCTTATTTGGTTCACTCCTAATGTCCTCCCATAACACTGGGGGTATCCCAGGAATCATCATGAGAGTCTGGGAGCGTGCTGTAAAGTCCTGCCAGGCAGAATCAGGGCAGCTTTCACTGATTGTGGAGGTCTGGGTGTGCAAAATCCATCAGTGGCAGACAAGGCAGCAAGGGCTGAGAAAAGAGAATTTCCTTTCAGCAGGAGGTATTCCCAGTGCAAATGAAAGCTGCTCCTCTGGACGTGGCATTAGAGACCCAGGGAAACTGCAAATTGAGTATTTCAATACCTCCCCACCACTAATTTTAAGCAGTTAAAAAAAAAAAAAAAAAAAAGAAAGAAATAAAAGAGAGTGAAGGCAAGCTCTTTGGTTGCATTGGGAGCAATCAAACACCCTGGGACTGGCTGGCTTAGGGAGCTGTTAATGGGATCCAGGCTCTTTCAAGGTCACTGGGTCCAGTCTAGCCCAGATTAGGAGTAATTGGAAGTCATTATTGCTTGATGGCTGCTCAGGGGTTTAAGTGACATGGCTTGGTGGTCTTCATGCACAGGAGTGAGCACCTGTCCACACCTCACCCACAAAGGAGGTGTCAGTTCAGTGCTTTCCATCAGGAGTAAATTTAAAATAAAATAACCCCAAATAATTTATAAACAATTGGTGTCATCTCTTTTATTCAAATATTGGTCCCTCAGAGTTGATGTGGAAGGTCCTAACAAAGAATCCCAGAATTACTGAGGTTGGAAAAGGCCTCCAGGAAAATCCAGTCCAACCTGGGACTGATCCCCACCCATCCTACCTTGGTCAATCCTTTTACAAATAACACAGAAACCTTTCAACCACAGGGCAAGATTGGTTTGGGATTTATGGTAATTCACCAAAAATAACAAAAACAGACTTTGGGCATGCTTTGAATTAGGTTCACTAAATTAATATCAAAAATCTTGGGGAGAGATATGCAGTGCATAAAACTTACATAAAGGATTCCATTGATTTTTAAATTCATTCAGCTCCCCCTGGAAATCTTATTGTCTTCTCTTTGGGTTTTATGATTCCACTTTTAGGAATCAAATTTGCAAACTTTGAACTTACCCAGCCTTGGAATGTGCTCAACCGTATAAAAAGCCAAAATAATTTCTCCCAAATAATCCCAATTACTCTCGATACTTACTCACTATTAATTTATTTAATCTGAGCTATTGCTTAAGAAAATGATTTAAGGGCTTCCACTGGGATAGGGCTCTGAATGGACAAGGCATTGCACATTATTTGCTGAAAATCCATTCTAGTGGGGGATGTTTACCATTCCTTTCACATACAATTATTCCTCTCAGTGTTAATCAGACAATTTTTCAAAGGTGTAGTCATGCAATTGGACTGGCTCCATGCCTAATCCAATATCTGCTGCTCAGTAAACACACACCTCTGGATATATGTTTCCAGCCAAAGATATACATTTTCCAGGCAACTGAATTTGTGCAGAGTGACACAGTCAGAGGCAGGAGCCCAGCAGTACAAACAGATATTTCCTTGATGGAGATCTCATTGCTATGCAGGCTATTTTTAGTTCTGTGCTTCACTTTTGGGTGAAAAAACCCCCAAAGCGGAGCTGGAGGATTTTCCTAAGTGATCCTGGAGTGTTTGGGACACACCAGTGACTCAGGGCTTCACAGGGAAACACCAGACACGATTTCCCTGCCTCATGCTGCGTGACTTCAGCTGAAGGAAAACATCTCTGCAGAGCAAGCCTGACCTGCCACGGGGGCTGCCTCCTCCCTGGGGGCTCAGGAGCTCCTTCAGCAACAAGGCAGAAATCAGGAACGTGGCTGGCCAAGGGGTGGGCTGTAATAACTGCCCAGACAATGGGAATTGCAGGGAAATCAGAGCTGGAGTGAGTTTGGAATTCCCAGCAGTGGCATTTCTGGGCAGCATCGCTCAGCTGAGGGATGCTGGAAATCCCTGAGCTGCCCTTGGTGGGGTTTGCAGGCTGAATTTGGAGGTTAAGGAGCATCAGCTAATCCACAGGGTGGTACCACCAATCCCAGTTTGTGTTGTGAGCAGATTTCAGCCAGAGGTTTGTGCCTGGAGCTTGGCACTGGGGTGTGAGCAGAACCTGCCCAGGCCCCTGGAGACCACAGCAAACCCCCCAGCTCTGCTCACAACACAACCCCTGTGTCAGCACCCTGCCCTGGGCAGCAGAGAGGCATCAAGGCAGGAATAGAACCACTTTGGGCATGGAATGAAATCACACCCTGCTCCCTGAGGGGCACAGTGAGCCCCAGCAGGGTCCTGGGGGAGCTGTGGGACCATTCCCAGGAAGGACAGCTTGCAGGATCAGCTCCAAGCCCAACCCCCTGGCCACACACAGCCCTGTGCCCCACAGAGGTTTTTATCCAGACCTATTTCTCCTGTTTGTGCATTTATTAATGCAGGACATGCTTTTACTTAACAACCCAGCAGCCGATGCAAGCGATTTCACCCCTCGCTCCTGCACTTTGAAATATTATTTTGCTCTTAATTTTCAACCTCCTCTGCCTCCTCCTTCCCCTTGCTCTCTCCCTTTTATATATATTTTTTTTTTTT
>WEIU01009141.1:425542-448164 GCA_013389925.1 Aegithalos caudatus
TTTTTTTTTTTTTTTGGTTGGTGACCACAAGTGCAGTTTCAGTAAATAAAGCTGGTGCTTGATAACGTGGAACGGCCAGGAGCTTAACTCTGCCCTTGGAGATCGCTTACATCAAACCAGCAATCAAAAAGTGGTGCAGATAAAATTTGTCATCAGGGATTTCCTACAAAAGAATTACAGTGGAGAAATAGCCTGATCGATAGTATGGATTTTCACTGCAGGGGCTGATAGTCCAATTGCTGTGAAACACTCACACAGATAAAAGGGCACGGCTGCCACTTTGTTACAGACTGCTGACTCAGCCCCAGCCTGGCAGGTATTTATGGGCCAAAGTGATACAGAATTATCACCTTGCAGTGCCCAGCTCTTGTTAGTTCCGAGATTGCCTCCCTTTATGGGATTGCTAAATGCAGGTGAATGGAAAAAATGATGGCTAACAGCTGTCAAAATGCAGCAGAATGAAGTACTTAAATCTTTTTTTATCCATTAAAGGGGTAACAACCGAACATAGATCACGGTGCAGGCGTTGTAATGATATTTGGGGCCGGTAAACGAGGGGTTATAAACAATGTACACCTGATCAAAATGGTAAGAAAAATACAAAAGGGGGAAAAAAAAAGAAGCAATAATAAAAATTCTTCTTGTTACTTTACAATATGTGGCTTGCCATTTGCTTTGCTGCTTTTCCAAGGGGTCTCCAGGCCTCTCGAGGCTGCTCTGAGCAACCTCCAGCTCCATCAACACCACGATGATTTTGTACCCCATACAGCACAGGGAAAACTGCTTTTAGAAGCCATTGGGATGGCTCCAGGAGCTCTCCTTCCTTGTTCTAAGCCAGTGTTTTATACCCTCACCAGGAGAAAATGCTGATGGGTGTTAATATTAACTCACTCTTTCACACACAGACACTTTGCATGACCAGAGCATGATGAAAGAAAGGAAATATTCTCATTTTTTGGTCCCACAGGTAGCACAAAGCCTCTCTGTGCTGGTGAACACTCCCCAGCCATTTTTCCATTGCTGGGACAGGCCCAAGGGTGCTGAGGAAGGGGCACAGGAACCCTGGGTTTAATTTTGGAGATGCTACAGTGAGAGACTGGCCTTGACTGCACAAGGATGGGACCTGGAAAGACACACGGGAATCTCCAGTGGGATATCAAAAGAGACAGGAGGATCTGCACAGACCCTGCCCTCCCAGAGCCTCCAAGGTGTTCTCCTCATCACTGATGGAGTTTTAGCAGCTTAAAACCAGATCCAGGATGGGTTCAAATGTATTTTTACAGGTGCTCTCTTAGCAGAGACAGAACCAAGCTGGGCTTTAACACCTACAATAATTCATAACCTCCCAGTCCAGCTCTCAGAAAAAAATGTCCAGACAAATACTTTTTTTCTTATATTTCCTAAAAAAACCCTGACATCCTCAGCACCTCACCTACTCTAACATAACTGAGAGTATTTTCTCTTACTTGTAAATCCGTGGTGTGCCTTGGTGTGCCAGCAACCCCAAATTTACCCTTTCAGCACTCAGAAAATGGCTGGGTTCAAACACAGGTGGGGAAGGGAACTGCAGCTTCCAAAGGAAACACCAGAGAGGGGAGGAAAACAAAGAAGAAAGAAGAAAAAAAAGAGGAAGAGGAGGCATTTGATTTTCATAACTGGGCTGTGCTAGGACAGGGATAATAGGGCTGGATCTCTCCCCATCCTGTACCTACAATCCCAGTTCTCACAAGAGGATCTGAGGTCCATCATGAACAGTGCCTTGAAGATCTCATTTATTTGGCTCAGTGTTTTTTCCCCCCATTAGTACTGGTTTTAAAACCACCTTGTGTGTCTTGGAGAAACTCAAATAGGGGAATTAAAGAGCTGAAATTTTCTAAATGTTTCAAGAAGGTCGTGGCCAGCAGGAGCTGGAATTCAGAGTGGTTTATGCACCCCGTGTTTTAGACTTCATGTAACACCAGGGCTTTGAACTAAAGGAAGGAACAGAGCACAAACCTTGCCAACAACATCACTGAAAAAACACAAAGAAACTGCACTTGGGTATCACTGGGAGGAGTTTTTGGTGAGTTTGACCACAATGTTTGGCTGCAGGAGCCTTGGAGGGAAAATGCACAGAGTTTAAATTCAAATACGAGAATATAAAGCAAAATATCAAACGAAAACATTATTTGGTTGCCTGTAAGAAACGCTGCAGGTTTCTAAACAAACATCTTCCCTAACCAGGAGAGAAGCCACACCTTTCTGCATGCTCCAGAGGGAAAATTACTGTAGCACTTGTCTGAACTGCCTGGTGCTGGTAGAATCATTGCTGCTCTCATCAGAGTGTTGTTGGATGAAGTTTACTGTCACTAGCAATAAGCAGTAGATAAAAGGAGGGAGGGGAGGGGGATAAGAAAACAAAAGGGAAAAATAGAAGCTAAAAAATTCACCAGAGGTGAAAAAAAAAGGGGGGGCAAAAAAGAAGATATACATAAACTAGCTGTTTTTGTCTTTCTAGTTGCTGTGATGTGCACAAAGGAAATAGACTGAATAAAATCACATCTCAGGAACACCAACATAAATTCCCCCTTGCTTTGACAAGTACGTAATTTTGTGCAGTGATGCTCTTCACATCTGGAGAGTTATGAGGCAATTTCATTCCCATCTGACAAATTTACAAAGAAACATTAGAGAGAAGGGATTAGAAAAGCGAGAAATCTTTATAGACTTTTTCCTCAGGCTGTATTTTCCTTCCGTCTTTTGGCTCTTCCTTGAGGAATATGTATGAGTGACTCATTCTGTATGAACGCCATAACTGAAACTCTTAGCAGATAAGCAGAACATGAAATGTGCTTTAAATCAACTAATTGTATTTACATTATCTGGGAGGGCTGATCCCCATTGGCTAAAGTTTGGGAAAATTTGCTATTGTGCATTTTCAAGATAACAATTTAAAAACTAGGAAAAAGAAAAAAAAAAACAAAAAAAAAGAAGCTAAAATATTATCTCCAGAACTTCACAGAAAAGTCCAAGCTGGAAAAATAATTTGCATTTGAAAAGTACTTCCCACCTTCCAGGTAGGATTGACCTTTCTGGCCTCATTATGGGCTCATCAAGACCAATCTTAGATGGTGGGAAACTGAGTTGGATTAAATGATCTCCTGAATTCATGGAGAAAATAAATGCCACTGGAAAGCAGGACAGGGAAGGGGTGGTTGGGCCGAGCTCACTCTGGTGCAGCTCCAAGAGCTTTTCCAAGGAGCTCAAGGGAAGCTCCTCCAGGCCAGCAGGTACCTGACAGAACACATGGATAGAATTCAGACCACTAAAAATCCATAAAAATGGAAGGATGAGGTGAGCAAGGCCTTGCCAGCACCTGTGGAAGGCCTGGGAATTTTGGTGTTGTGGCTGCACCACCACGGGTTCTCTCTGCTTTTCTGGTGCATCCTTCCCTTTGCTGACAGGGGAATGTTCTGGCAGGGATTATCCAGGAACAAATGCTCAGAAGAAATGCTGGAAAGGCTTTGCTTCCTCCTGCAAGGCTTTACAAAGCCAGGCAGCCATGGCTGGCTGGAGTTACACTGCTGAGGATGTGTAAGCTCAGCTGATACATTACTACTACAGCAGAGCAGTATTTTATGTCCTCTGTGTAATCAGGATCAATTTAATTAACATTTCTTTCTTTTTCTTCACTATTTTAGTACCAAACATTGCCATTGCTCCCTGTTGGTGCAACACCAAGGCAGTTCCCCCATGGATAAGTTCCCTGCCATCCCAGCCTGTGTTTCCCTGGTGGCTCTTTTTGCAAGGTCACTTCAAGTGCTGGGACTTCCCTCCTCCTCCTGCTATCAATGAAAATTACATGATGGTGTTGGAAGTTCCAAAACATATTCCTTCCTTGGCACTGAGGTGGAATACAATAAAATGCAGATGCTTTCTGACAGAGAGCACAGATGAAAATGTTTTACAAGCACAGCTCCAGGAGAGGGGAAAGCACAGGGGACAGGGCTGCTGGCCCTGCTGGAGAGCCCAGGGCAATCCCTGCAATCCCTGCAATCCCTGCAATCCCTGCAGTCCCTGCAATCCCTGCAATCCCTGCAATCCCTGCAGTCCCTGCAATCCCTGCAATCCCTGCAATCCCTGCAAACCCTGCAATCCCTGCAATCCCTGCAATCCCTGCAATCCCTGCAATCCCTGCCCGTGGCAGCACACACTGGCCTGGGCTCTTTATGATCTTTTCATGGGGCCCAGGTGCAGCTGCTGCAGGCAGGTTTCTGGCCCAGGGTGCAGCTGGAAGCAGGGAATGCAGTGCATGGAATGGAGGCTGCATTGGAGCAGTGCAGGTTCAGTGTCCCTGGGTGCAGCTCCTGCCTGAGCTCCTTCCCTCATCTGCCACTGCCCCTTCCCCTCCTCTGCATGCCCTGAACACAAAATCCTCTTGGGCACCCTGGTTCCACTGAGGGAGGGCTGGAAACCACATTGTGGGGCTGATTTTCTGGGTCTGGGCAGTTTTCAGCCTGTAGGAGCTGATTCCTTCTTCCCTTGGGAGAATCCATCCCTCTCCTAAGGACAGTGAATGTAAGTGAATTTTTTATCTCTTCACAACACGTCCAGGTTCTCACACACCCCTCTCACAGGGGTTGTTTTTATTATTTAACCCATGAAGAGAAATGTTGTCTTTACTGATCATTCATACAGTTCCTCAGTGCAGCACGTTAGGGCTGTGCAAAACTGTAAATAAAGCCAAAATTGTAAATAAACCTTTCTGTTCTTTCTTCTAACTGGAGTCAAGCTCTTCATTTCATGTCCAACAGCGACATCACACCTTCTCTAATTAATAGATGATAAAAAACCCATTTCCTATCCTCTCCTTATAAAGAAACTTCAATAATTTTCTTGTCTGGGCAAGATGTTTTCTTCATGTTTCAGCTAGAAGGGGAAGAGTTTGCAGCATAAATGATTTCCACTAAAAACATTTAAACCTCCTAAATATTTTAGGTTGAGCTATCAAGAGGCTCATCTCTGTGGAGAACTTCTTTGGGAGTGCTGCTGTGCTCAACAGGTTTGTACAGCTCCTCTGACTGCGTGGGATGAGTTGGCTGAGAGCTGGGTGCACACAGGACATCTTAAATAGAAAATTAAATTAATATAGAATCATGTTTACAGAGCACAAATGGACAGCTTGTCCCTTTGAGAACTCCCTGCGTTCCTAGCTCTCTTTGAAAATGGCTAGATTGAAATGAAGGTGGAAAGTCTCTTTAAAAATCACTTCTGAAAAAAATAATAAAAAAAAATCTTTACTTTTTTTTTTTTTTTTTTGCTTTCTGTACATGCGAGACATCTAAACATAACCCATTCCACAGCAAGGGTAGTGGAAATCAAAAAAATAATATTTGAATTATTTTGATCATGATAATCCCCAATTGTTTTGAAAGTAAATTATATTTGATAGTCTCTCCAGAATGTACTTACAAATTCATAGGAACGCCATTAAAATACAGCATTAATTAACATCCACTTTTATAAAGTGCTTCTAATATTGTATAAACAAGCAAGAGTTGAAAAGCTTATTTTTAACTTGGATCTGCATATGCAGTGTGATCATAGCGAGTTACAAAAATACCCAAATAGCGCTGGGAAATGAATTTTCACAGTTTGCTGCTGGTTGAAGACACACCAAAGTACCTGTCTTTAATCTGAGGAGCTGTGAACAAAAGGCACTTGCCAGCTGAGCTCGGTGTTGCTGAGCTCCTGGCAGCACAGCCGCTGGAATACTGATGTGTCAATGGTCCTTACTTCAAATAATAATCAGCAAGTGACTGCAAATAACGTGAAACAGTCAGGAGGGGATTTGTGCTGCCTTGCACTGGCTTAGAGCAGCCCTGTGCCCCAGCTCATCCCTCCAAAAACAAAACCATCCCTGCAGGATGAGGAGCTGGCCTCAGCCTGGTCCCACTCCCAAAACAAAACCATCCCTGGTCTCAGGCTGGTCCCATTCCCAAAACAAAACCATCCCTGGCCTCAGCCTGGTCCCACTCCAAAAACAAAACCATCCCTGGTCTCAGGCTGGTCCCACTCCAAAAACAAAACCATCCCTGGTCTCAGCCTGGTCCCATTCCCAAAACAAAACCATCCCTGGCCTCAGCCTGGTCCCACTCCCAAAACAAAACCATCCCTGGTCTCAGCCTGGTCCCATTCCCAAAACAAAACCATCCCTGGCCTCAGCCTGGTCCCACTCCCAAAACAAAACCATCCCTGGTCTCAGCCTGGTCCCATTCCCAAAACAAAACCATCCCTGGCCTCAGGCTGGTCCCACTCCCTCCAAGAGCCAAGGGATGGAGAGGCCAGGGGGTTCAGGGCACAGACAACCTGGAGATGCACCAGTCCAGCCTAAAGGAAAAGGAAAGGAACATCTGGAAAGGAACATTTAGAAAGGAAAGCAGCACCAAAGCCCTCAGAAGTCAGTTTTACCAGTTGGGATCCTGATGGTTGTGACTTCACCTGCAGCTGTGCAGGCCGTGGTTAAGCTTACTTTAATTTCACACAAAACTTCTTGCTGAAATCTAACTCGAACTTTTAAAGAACAAATGTTACTTGTAACAGTATCAAATTAATCTGGAGTTGTAGGCAAAGCCTGAAATCTACCCTGAGGTGGGAGTGGGGAGCTCCTGTCCCCACTGGAGCACCTGGAGGAGGTCATGGAAAACTCCCTGCCAAGATCCTGACACTGGGTGTTGGTTTTTGGGTTCAGCTGAGCTCGTGCAGGGTCTCTGAATATACAAATTTCTAAAATTCTATGAATGCAAAAAGGGCTTTCCTAAATCCCCCTCCCTGCCCAGGTGCTGCTGCCACATCCTGGGTCCCACTGATGCAGAAAGGAGGGGACTTCTGAAGGATCAGGATCCCTGTGCATCCAGGGCAGATCTTCCATCCAGAAATCCACAAGCCTGCCATAAACACTGCACTGGAAAACATTCACCAACACCAAGCATCAAGAACTGACCAAGAGCAGCAAACTCCTGGCACCACAAGGACAGAGCAGAAATTTCAGGGCAGTTCCCATTCCTTGAATCCTTGGATAACAGCAGGGGACTTACTGTGGGGAATCTACACCCTTAAGGCACAGATTGGTTTAAAATGAAAAGCTTTTGTCCCAATTTCTCTTCTTCAAAGAGACAGATCCTTAAGTGGGTCATTTTTATCACTTTTTGGAAGTATTTATTTATGCCCAGATGCACCTGCTATGGTGGAATGGTCACAACAGTGGCTGTGGTGCTCCAAAGAAATGAGGAATACACGGTTTGCAGGTACCTTTCATTAGATCAACTGATTAGGTGTGAAAAAGAGACGAACCTTCAGAAAGACAAGCCCTCCTTCAACATTTAAATGTGATAGACACCTTGAAGACATTATTACAAAAGCTTGATATGATGCTTTAAAGCCCTGCTCGTTCCTGAGATCACTCCAGAAGCTGCAAGCCTTCAAAAGTGATGCAGGGAATGCCGAAGTACTCAGTGCTTTTCAAAGGCTGGAAAAACCCCAAATTCCCGTGGTGGAAGAACAACAGCAAATGATTTTGCTGCTTTTTTTTTTGGCTGAACACCTTCCAGGTTGCACGTTTGGGGGATTTACCCCTCCCCATTCTGCAGGGGATGTACTGAGCAGTGAGAGGCTGCTGAGAGCCCCCCTTGCTCTGGAGATGTTCAAACAGCCAGCACCAGGAATTGCCTATGGAATTAACATCACAAGCACAGGAGAAGCCCTAAGAAAGGTCCCAGATGGGATTCAGGAATTCAGAGGTGGAAGGAATGTCTCTGATTCTGTCCAGGCCCAGTCCCTGCAGGGATAAAACCGCTCCCAAATCCCTGTGGTTGTTCCTGCCCCTCCAGTGTTGGTTCCCTGTGCACATCCCTGGTGCTGAGGTGGTGGAGAAGCCACTTGACAGCGCTGAAGAGCATCCACGTGCAGACAGAAACTCCCACTTGCTACTTTAAATCAGCTTTCAGTAGTTTTTGTATCACCAAAATAGCACAAATTATATTTACCCCAAGCTTGTGCCCTAAAAATTCATACATTCACTAAGGATTGCTAAATAAACCAAAACCTCCCAGTGCTGGGGACAGGATAATGCACAGACTAAATATTCTGACCTTGAATTTTACATTCTTCTCCATCTCTAATTGTCCTGCATTGTGTTCTCTTATTTCTAATCCAGGTTAAAGCACGTGGCTGCTGCTTCAGCCTCAGGTGTTTGCCAGTGGCTTTGGTGTGTGGAAAAGTCACTTCTGAGCCCTGAGCTTCTCTCTCTAACACTCGTTTACCCCACAGAGGAGCCACAAAGTTGGTTCCTGTATTGAGAGATCCAAAACCAGAAAACACAAAGGCAATGCAGAGTGAAGGCACACTTCTCATTTCAAACGAGTGGGTGACAAATTGCTCATCAGATTGTACAATTTGGGTTGCTCTTGCTTGCTTGCTAATTAACCAGTCTGACATTATGTTTCCTCCCTCTTGCCTCCACCCTGCCTCTGAAGTAATCAGGGCTCAATGACAGCATCACTTATCCCAGGACACATTCCAATAATTAAGGTTTGGAGGACATCTTGCCAACTCCAGCACATACCGATAGGATTTTTCTCTCCCTCCACTGCTGTGCCGGTGACATGTGACAAGACAAAGCCCTGCTCTCATATACATAACAGCGGGATGCTTTCCCACCTTTTAATGGCTGGCTGCATCCCTTCCCAGCAGCTCTGACAGTGGGAAAGGGCTCTGCAGGAATGCCTGGAGGAGCCAGACCCCACAGGCAACAAAAACCCCTCTGTGGCCACATCCCAGCCCAAGCACACCCTGCCCTGAGCTGTGCTTCCCTGCCCCTTCTCCTTTTGTCACTGCCCCGAGGTTTTGTGCCCTGGCTGTGCAGGGAGAGGCAGCCAGGGTGGGGACACCTGGGATGCTCTGGGGAGGGGACACAAGGCAGGAGGGACCCTGGTACCTGAGGGGCTGTAAAACCTCCATCTGCAGAGGCAGCATGGGTGAAAACAAGGGCAGGAGGGACCCTGGTACCTGAGGGTTTGTAAACCTTCATCTACAGAAGGAGCATGGGTGAAAACCAGGCAGGAGGGACCCTGGTACCTGAGGGGCTGTAAACCTTCATCTACAGAAGGAGCATGGGTGAAAACCAGGCAAGAGGGACCCTGGTACCTGAGGGGCTGTAAACCTTCATCTGCAGAGGCAGCATGGGTGAAAACAAGGCAGGAGGGACCCTGGTACCTGAGGCTTTGTAAACCTCCATCTGCAGAAGGAGCATGGGTGAAAACCAGGCAGGAGGGACCCTGGTACCTGAGGGTTTGTAAACTTTCATCTGCAGAGGCAGCACAGGTGAGAGCTGGGCTTTGCAGGGCTCAGAGTCTCCACCAGCCCTGCAGGGCCAGACAGGAGCTGCCTCTGCTCAGCTGCTCAAACCAGCACCACCCAAGGTCTGCAGAGACCAAATCCAAGCAGAAGCTGCTTGGTCATCCCTTCCTTAGGTGTTTTCTGCCTGCAGCTCCTCCTGGGAACAGCCACTTTGTGGGAAGTGGGAGCCCCTGCCTAAGCTGAAGGTCTGGACTTGGCTCGAGCAAAGCTTGATCCCATGAATTTGGTCTGAAATTGCAAAAAAAACCCAAAGAACCATCTGGATTCTATCTGCTTTGGAACCTTCAGAAAGGTCAATTCTTTTACAAAAGAGATTTATATTTTCATTTTAGCTGATGGTTGTTAGCTTTCCTTAGAGTACCCACTGGAACATGGCCACAGATGCTGTTCTCCTGGCAGCTGAAGTGTCCTGGTGATCAGCTCTGAAAATCACATGGAGACACCACTCATCTTCTGGTGCCTGATCCTGAAACACTGCTTCCATCAGCACTGGAATCATCCAGAGAAATTGGGAAAGGGAAATCAGGAAATCTTCCCTCTGGACAGAAATTCCAGCAGGAATCAGCACAGTTTGACTGACTCCTGCAATACTGCCCTGCTTCACACACACTGGACCTGGAAAGCCTCCAGCAGGCACTTCAAATACATTTAATACAGATAAAAGAGAATAAAAGACAATGTTGTGCCCCTAAGACCTCCCAATGTCACTTAGTGTGGAAGGCAGGGACTGGGGCTGGGACAGGGCTTGGAGGAGCCTGGATGGATTTGTGCAAGGACACAGGGGTGGGAGGAATTTAACTGAGGCTGGGGGAATATCCAGCATTGCTCCTGCTGCTGCTGGCTCCAGGCTGGAGCTGGAGCTCTTCCTTCTCTACTCTCCTTTGCATCAGCAGGTATTTGCCTTTTCTGGTCCCAAAAAAGTGCAACAAAACCTCTATTTCATACAGAACTTTCAAGGTCACTTGCATAAAATGTACAAAAAGCACATTTTTGTTGATGGAATGGCCTTTTGATAATGAGGTAATTAGTGATATTACAGCAGGAGAAAAGGGGGGGATTTCTTCTTCCTTTTCTCCCTTTCTGCAAACCCAGTGAAGTGGCAAATTTTGTCACAGTTGCTGTATGTGCACAATATTTCACCCAGCTCCACAAAGTAATGTGTTTTTTGAGTAGCTACTGTATTTGCTGAAACTAAGTTATAATAATTTGATGACTAGGAACAAGATTAATTCAAGGAACTACTATTCTCATGACAATTGCAAAATCCAGTAGGGGACAGAGTGAGTATGAATAGAAATGTTTGGGCATCTCCCTGCTCCATCAGTGAGGAGCTTGAGATGGAAAAATATCCAGCAAGGATGTGAGGGGGTCACATCTCTGGAGGTGCAGCAAGGTAAGCAATTAATTTCTCCCCAAGAAAACCAGGAGCTGCAATCAAAACTATCATGGGAGGAAACATGAATATCTGTACAATAGGAGGATAAAACCAAGTGGAAGATATAATTACATTAAATTACAGCAGCTGCCATGTAAAAGTACCAATGCAAGTCACAAAAAGGATTGTCATTTCCTTTAGAAATGGTGTTTGATGATATCTCAGCCTTCCCAGCCCCTTGCAGGTGGAGATGTGCCAGTCCCCAACATCTGAGGGGGAAACAAAGCACAACTGGGAGCTGCACTCAGTTTGTCACTGAGGATGTGACAATCAAAGCTGGAGCTCCTGGCTGAGCCATCTTCCAAAGGAATTTTACTTTTTTTTTTTCCCCCTCCCCAAAAGCTACAAAAGCAACACTGGCCTGTGCCTTGATCTCCCACAATATGAGCACCAACCACCAATAATTCTACGAAGAATTTTGGAGAAATGGTTCACAGATTAACATTTTGAGAGTGGAAGCAGATGAGACCAAATTTAGAGCAAGTAAGTGATATGCACATATGTTATGTAAAGGCCTAATATTCACTGAAGAGAAGGAACTATTTCTCAACTGCATGTACCAGGGAGTTGGGATTTGGAGATCTATAAATAATTTGCTGAAGTTATGGAAGTAGAGAATTACAGCACAAAAAACAGAGTAACAAATTAAAAATTATCAGCAATTGAGTTGGTAAGAAAATTTCCTGTTCTGAAGCAGAAGAAACAGCAAGATTTTCCTGCAGCCATTCTGTTACAGAGGCACTTTGCCCCAGTGAGGTGCTGGCTCAGGTTTGGCCCTGCTGGGCTGTGCTCAGGGCTCCCTGCACTGTGGTTTTGCAGAGCTGTGTGTGAGATCTCTCACTCACTGCCCTGAGACATCTTTGTGCAAACAGAACTGCTGCTAAAAAGCTTCCAGCTCTTCTGAAACCACTCTCTGTCTTCCTTTGACCACATGACACTGGACATAAAAAAATAAAAAACAAACAAAACCCCACCAACCTTTCTCAACAAACCTCCAAAGCATCAGATTTTAGTGAAATCACTTTGCAGAAACACATTCCAGTGTAAAATTCCCAACCAAGCAGAGAGCTGGCCTCTCTCACCTGCTCCCAGCCCTTGCTCACTGCTGCAGGCAGTTTCACCTCTCTGTACTTTGTGGTGCCTCTGCAGGAGCCTCAATCAGAGCAGCCTCAGTAAAAGTGGATTTTCTGAACAGGAGCTGGGAAAAGGATGCAGGAGTTCCCTCAGCTGAACGTCAACAGGTGTAAAAGGAGGAGCCAGTGGATGCAAAATGTTATCTGCTGATGTCAGACCCTGGTGGCAGGGCTGTGCTGGCAGCAGCAAGCAGAGCAAGGAGCCAGCCCAGCAGTGAGGGTGAGGTTCTCCCCACCAAGGGATTTGGGCAGAACAAATGGAAGCTTGCAGGAGTCTGAGCAGTGAAACCAGGGCAAGTTGTTCAACTGGCTTTGCTTAAAATGATGAATTAGTTGGGCCATTTCTTTTCATGGCCAGCAGTGAATCTGGGCTGTCCATCAGAGGAGGAGCTGTAAATCCAGGGCTGTGGGAGCAGGAGCCCTGGGCATTGTGGTGATGCTGCCTCAGGATCCCAGCTTTTATATTTTCCATGGATTTGTAATCCTGTAATTCTTCAGTGCATAACTCCAAACTCCATGTACAGTGGGAGCTGCTGCTTCCCCACGTTGGACAGACACAACAATTCCTCTCTGGGGATCAAGGAGCCCTCACTGTCCCAGGCCTGGGGGATGGAGACAAAAGGGAGTTGGGGGCAGCAGACTTGGGGTCAATGATTTCATTACCTGGAGCTGTAATTGGGAGATGAACCCCAATGTACAAATGGACCAAACCTATAAAAGTGTGAAAACCTGTGATCTGTTGTGTATTTTGGGTGTAGCTCCTGGGGGCCTTTTCTTTCCCAAAAAGCACCTGAATAGTACCTGAAGGTAGATGAAATCTTTTTTACTTACTTTTTTAAAGTATCCAAAAAAAGTACTGAAGTACCTGAAGACACTTCAATAAATAGAACTGCTTTTTATTCCCTTCATTGTGTCTGGATTCTCTTTTTTAGGTGGTCACAGGAGGTGAGGACCCAGCGTGGATCCTTGGATGAAGCAAAGCCAAACTCAGATCCCAGAGGCAAAGGCAGCAAAGCCCAGGCCAGGCTGGGGCTGTGTGCTGACATGGGGACAGTGCCTGGATCTCCTCACTGCCCCTACTTACAGAGCAGCCCCAGGATTGTGTGTGAGCTGTTTTACAGTCAGATTTGGGGCAGGATGAATGAATTCAGCTCTGTTGAAGGCAGAGGAGTTGTGCCCATCAATTCCTGCCAGCTGCAGGGGCAGTGCACTAACAACAGGACGAGGAGAGATCCCCTTCTTGTGCTAAAGCAATAATGAACCCCCTAATTTACTGTTTCCAAACCAGTTTATTCCATTTGAGAGAAGAATGCACTGGGTTGCACCTAGCCACCAAATTCCAGCACAGCTATTATTAATTTCCTTTTTTTTTTAATGTATTTTCATTGTAATGGCTGAGAGCAAAACTTGGGAAGAGTGGATTGTCCCACACAAGCAGCTGTGAAAAGATGTCCCAGAATTCAGACAAACAGCATTGTTAATAGACTCCTCTTGGTGAGGAGAGAAAACATGGTGTCAATCACGCCTGCTGACAGGGTGCAATTAACCCAGCATCAAATTGGAGGGAGATGGATGGGACCAGATGGTCCTGTTATCCTAACAAAGGATTATACAGCAAGTGTCCTTCGGAAGGGAGAGAGTTTTTTGAACAGAGACCTTTGGAACAACCAAATAAAAAAAAAAAAAAAAAGCAAAACAAAGGAAAAAAGAACTAAAGAGACACTACAGAAAACAGAAATGAGCAAACCGTGGTGTAAATATGAAATTCCAGTGGTTAATTATGTGCTTTAAGTACAAATATGTGTTGTATTTTGATCGTAATGATGTCTGCTGAAATTTATCCAAAACGGCCTCCCAGAGGATTGACATCAGACAGAATCACTACCAAGTCAGGAAGGAATGATCAAAAAAATCAGCATTCTTGCTGTTCCTGAAAAAAAGGTTTGATTTATTAACCTAAACCTGCCCAAATGCTGCCCTCCCATCCTGCTGTGCTGGGGGTAAATGCAGATTTTGAAGCCTGAGGAGCAGCATCTGTACCTGGCTGAGCAGGGCACCCCAAACCCCATCCCAGAGCCCTGGGCACAGCCTGGGGCTGTGTGCCTGGAAACAAAGCTCTCACTCCCGGAGATTATTAATTGTCTGGAACACACAACCAATTTCTGCAAAGAAATCAGGAAAAACAGGTAAATAAGGGGAATTTCTAGCAAAGTAAAACATCCTAAAATGTGTTCTCAGTTTCCCAGAGTGTGAGACAGACAATGCAGAGGGGATGGCTCCAGTCTGTGCTGCAGGCACTGGGACATCCCCCAGGGACTCCAGTTCCCTCCTCCCTGTCCCTGCAAGGTGGCTCACACTCTGGTGGAATTTTTCTGGCAAAGGGATGAAGCTTCTGTAATATTTCCTGTGGGGTTTTTTAAATGATTCTCCTTTTCTAAATTCCACAAGACCCAGTTCTGCACAAGTGGATCAAGAATTTCCTATTCTTTTCCTCTCCTTTTCCTTTCTCCTTTCCTTTCTTTTCCTTTTCCCTTTTCTTTCCTTTCCCCTTCCCCTTCCTCCTTTTCCTTTTCCTTTTCCTTTTCCTTTTCCTTTTCCTTTTCCTTTTCCTTTTCCTTTTCCTTTTCCTTTTCCTTTTCCTTTTCCTTTTCCTTTTCCTTTTCCTTGGTAATGTTCTGCAATGTAGCACAATTAGAAAAAAGTTGCCCTGCTTGACACCTTCCCAACATTATCTAGTTGGAAGAATATCAGCTCTTTTCCAACCACGGAAATTATAGAAGATCTCATCAGCAGATAGGATACAGTCATAGAAAATGCACATCAGCACACCTTAAAGAAAGTAAAATAAATCTTGAAAGTTTAATATCCCCCTTTCTTGGACCTAAATAGGCCCCTTTGGAAAACTATTTTATTGTTTCTCATTAAATTAGAATTGTGCTGAGATGCCACTATCTACCATTTCCTATTATTATTAATGTAAAAAAAATAAAATCATTGCATATTCAGCATTTCCCCAGTTAAAACAAGTCAGAATGAAAATCTGAGCTGTGTTTTTTCTTAATTCATGCTAATTTAAAAACAGAAAGTTCTTTACTTCTTTTCCCCCTAGTTTGCATCTGCATTTAAAGATAGCAATATTTTCTAATGATAATTAAGAACCTTTAATTTATTGGTTTATTACTTCTGTGCTCCATTAGCAGCTCTTCCAGAAACAGCTCAGAGATACCACATGTGAATGTGCTTAATTCCCCCCTCATTAACCCCAGGAACACGGAGCAATTTCCAGAGCAGGAGTTGCTGGATTTTCCCTGCTTTCCAACACCACAATCCCACCCTGCTGCTCACCAGAATTTCAGTGTCTGTGACCCTCTTGTGTTTAACTGCTCTGAAGAGGAGCTTGTCCTGTCCCACCATTCACACAGGAGGGGATGCTGTGGTAGAGCTGCTCAGGGCAGAGCACCTGGAGTCAGGCTGGTGTTTTTATCAGCAAAACAGCAAACACAAATATGGATTTGAGGAAATTCAGTGGACACTGAAGGCTTCGTAATGCAACGGTGGGGATCGACCTTAATGATTTGCCCAAAGGTTCTTCAGTTTTCATTTGCTACCAAAACAGAATTACTGAAATTTTCCAGACATTTCTGGGTCTTGTTTAACATTCAGTGAAGTCAAGTCAGGGCATGGAAGAGAAGAGCTGCAGGAAGAGGCCAGGTTGGACAGGGATTAGATATTGGGGAGGAATTCCTGGCTGGGAGGCTGGGGAGGGGCTGGGATGGAATTCCCAGAGCAGCTGGGGCTGCCCCTGGATCCCTGGCAGTGCCCAAGGCCAGGCTGGATGGGCTTGGAGCAGCCTGGGATGGTGGAAGGTGTCCCTGCCATGGATGGGATTTAAGGTCCCTCCATCCCAAACCATCCTGGGATGAGGAGAAACACAAGGACTGTGGTTCTCTAGACCAGGTTGCTCAAAACCCTGTCCAAACCTGGCCTTGAAAGGCCTGGAAGAGTTCACTCACAATCCCAGCCTGGCAAAGCTCACTCACAATCCCAGCCTGGAAGAGTTCACTCAGAATCCCAGCCTGGCAAAGCTCACCCAGAATCCCAGCCTGGCAAAGCTCACTCACAATCCCAGCCTGGCAAAGCTCACCCAGAATCCCAGCCTGGCAAAGCTCACTCACAATCCCAGCCTGGCAAAGCTCACTCAGGTGGATGACTATTAATATTTTGACTATCAATTCTAATTCCCTGCTCTGTGCTGGAGGCAGGAGGATGCTCTGGCTTGGACTGTGTCCCTTGCAGGTCTCAGATTTGGCAGCTGCTCTTCCCTGTCCTGGCACAATCTGTCTCTGGGCATCCCACAGCCTTGCAAAACTCAGTGTCTGCCCCACCCCATCACTTGGGAAAGACTTTACAAAGGTGCACACCCTTTCCAACCCTCCTTTTTTCAAACTGCTGGAGAAGTTTGGAGCATCTGCAGCCAGAGGGATCCCAGGAGTTCATTAGTGGCCCAGTTTCCCGTGGCTCTGTGCCACAGCACTTCTGCCTGAGCGACCTCGACAGGCAGCCCTGTCCTCACATGGAGTTTTTAATAAGTGTCAGAAAACCTGAAGTCCTAACATAGCCCTAATGTTACTTTTTGGCATCGTTAACCACCAGAGACGAAAGGATGAAATTGAAATGTCTGTCTCCAGGAAAAAAAAAAAAAAGAAAAAAAGAAAAAAGAAAAAAGAAAAGAAAAGAAACCTCACCCGTGCTGGGTGTGAGGGAAGGAAGGGCTGGGGAAGCTGCAGCAGGATCAGGTGCAATCCCTCCCTGCACCTGCTCCAGCCCTGGCTCCCCTGGGAGCTCCCTGTCTGACAGCCAGGCTGGCAGGGCTTTCCAGCCTGCCTCTGGAGCTGCCTTGGGATCAGCTGGAACTGGAACTGGCTCTGGGCTGGGCTGGTGATTGCAGAGCTGGCAGTGATGGGACAGGAGGGAACAGAGAACCTGCTGCTCCCAGCTGGAGGCACAGAGCACCAGGGATCACCAGGGATCACCAGGGAGCACCAGGGATCAACAGGGATCAACAGGGATCAACAGGGATCAACAGGGAGCACCAGGGATTCACAAACAAGGTTTGGATCCCCAGGGATTCAGGAGCAATGAATGGATTCCCAGGAATTCAGGAGCAAGGTTTGGATCCCCAGGGATTCAGGAGCAATGAATGGATTCCCAGGAATTCAGGAGCAAGGTTTGGATCCCCAGGGATTCAGGAGCAATGCAGAACCCCACTGTCACAGCCACACCAGGGAAGGACAGGGGCTGATGACTGAGGCTGGGAATGGGGCTTGGAAGGAGCCAGCAGAGCTCAGGATGCAGCCAATATTCCACAGGATGAGTTTGTAGGGATATTTTAGTGGATACTCTCAGAAAAATTGCATAAATGAGGAATAAATGAGGCTTTAATTATCTTTTACTATTCCAGTTTGGCTCTTTTCACGAAAAGTCAAATTACAAATGTATCAAGAAAGCCCCAAACTTGACCCTGTATTAGATATCATTGAAGTAATTACAAATATATTCTCAATATTTGTTACCTAGGTACACAGAATATAAACATTATTATTTAATACTTATGAATGTCACTTTGGTAGTGAGAAGTTTTTTAATACATATTTTTAAAGACTATCCTAGTTCAAGGTTTTTAATTTGTTTTTTAAATGAAACTATATTTGGGCAAACTAATGTGATAATTTTAAGGAAGGTATTTTCTGCAGGTTTTTACTATTACACTTCACTGAAAAATTTGTATTAAGCTGTGATTTAAATCAACATTTCCCCAAATTGAAGAACTGATGCTAAAGTTATATGGTAGCTTATAACAGTTGTAATTTACATAAAATAAAAAGAAATCACTTTATCACGAGTGTTCTTTCTAGCAAGGGTTTCTAAAGCCAGTGGCTAGGAAATATTGTTGATTTTCAGACCAAATCCATCTCATTACACAAAGGGAAATGCAGAGAATTGCCAGGGTTCATGGAATCAGAATCCCAGCCATGGGAATGAGGGGGAGGCTCCGTGTGGAGCTGCTGGAACAGCGACTTCATCCCTGCACTGCAAGTTCTGTGTGGCTGTCACAGGTTGGATAGGGACACAGAAATTAAAGAAAACAAAACTAAACAGTCCCAAAAGCAGATGATTTCAGGTCTTCAAGATGCACATTTTTTTTTTTTTTTACAGCTATATTAACTTTTTTTTTTGGAAAGCATTATTTCCAAGTGCTCGGCACAAAGCAAGATCCATGTGGAGTTCAGCTCGGTGGGGCTAAAGGCAAACTGATAATTTAATTCCAGCAAATATTAATGATCTCAAAGATATTTCTTGAGGTATTTGTGCAGTAACTTCTACATTTATTTATGTGCAAGCAAAAAAGGGCTTTATTCTCAGAATCAGATCTTTATGACCAAAGTATCATAAAGATTCTTATTGATTCCAAGGAGTTTTTGCTGATTCTCATGTTTGAAATAGAACAGAATTTTTTTTGCTTCCCCTTTCCAATGCTCTCCTTTTGTTGTAGAGTGTTAATTAACCAATTGCAGTGAAAATTAATCCAAGAGCAATTTTTTTAAGACCATGCAGGTGCTGCTGCCTGTTTCAGGAGAGACTTTTATTCAAAATTTACCCCAAATCTTAAAGGCTGGAGAAGAGAAGCCACTGAATTTTTCCTAGAAGCCAATTGGAAGTTATATCAATCTCAATATTTAACACTTCAGTGCTGCTTTTTCCTCTGGAAAGAATGGAAAAAAAATCTCTCTATCAGTTTTATTTTAAGAAGAAATATTTAATTATTAAACTTCACATCTTTTAAGCAACAGCAAAACTGCCATTTGAATTTGGGTGCTAAGAGGGAACAGTTGAAGGAGGTCTGATTTTGAGAGTTAAATTAGCATTTAGCACTTCCCCAAAATCATCTCCTCATCAAGGCTCTCCTGGGGGTTGTTCCAAGCTGGGAACATTTCCAATCCCTTTGGAAATTTCAGTCCATGGGGACCTGCACAGGAAAATGTGGCAGAGCAGGGATTTGTTTTCAAATATCCTCTTGGATATTTGGGTACAACCATTAACACTGGGCCATCCCATAAAATACTGGTGCCAAACCAGGAGAGCAGAACCAAGGTATCAGTTAAAATTCAACCAACGAGGGATGTCATGGTGAAATTGCCTTTTTTTGAACTTGTATGGGACTTTGTAAACCAAAATTCCATTGAAACAGGTTCAGCCTTCCCCTCTCCCAACAAAGCCAACATTTTTTCTGCTGTTTTCCATGATAGATGAGTTGGATGCAACAATTCCCTTTTGAGATTGGGGAATGTGTATTTTATTTTTATCAATACTAAACTAAAGCTTGACAATTCCACAGTCCCCTTACATCAACAGCACATAAATACCTCTGACCAAAAACCCTGTCAGCAGTGCCACCAAGCCCTTTTCCTCCTCTTGCTTTATCCTGAGCTCTGTTAAATCCAGGATTTGTCAGCTGAGCTCAGCTTACAGCCCCAGGAACCTTGCTAAGCTCAGACTGACACCCTGGGTGCTTTAAACATCGATGTGCCCTGCTAAATCCCAAAGTTTGGATGCTGCAAGTGGTGGTTCATCAACTCCTCCTTCCCAGAAGATGAGGAGAGGACAATTTGGGCCTGAACATCTGCTCTGTACAGCTGCAAGGGCCTGAACATCTGCTCTGTACAGCTGCAAGGGGCTGAACATCTGCTCTGTGCAGCTGCAAGGGCCTGAACATCTGCTCTGTACAGCTGCAAGGGCCTGAACATCTGCTCTGTACAGCTGCNGTTAAATCCAGGATTTGTCAGCTGAGCTCAGCTTACAGCCCCAGGAACCTTGCTAAGCTCAGACTGACACCCTGGGTGCTTTAAACATCGATGTGCCCTGCTAAATCCCAAAGTTTGGATGCTGCAAGTGGTGGTTCATCAACTCCTCCTTCCCAGAAGATGAGGAGAGGACAATTTGGGCCTGAACATCTGCTCTGTACAGCTGCAAGGGCCTGAACATCTGCAAGGAGCAGCCAGAGGTGGGGAGAAGCCACGGGGGCAGTGGGGACCGAGTGGAGGGAGCGCTGGCACTCGCTCCCTGTTGCCAAGGAAACCATTTCCTTGGGAGATGCACGTTGGCCACATCTCACTAAACTGGTGTCAGCCTCCAGCAAGGAGCAGAGTGCTGTGGCACTGCAAGGGTGAAATCCCAAATGGGCTGGAAGTTTATTAAGGGGTGGTTGGGGAAAAAAAAAAAAAAAAAAAAGCCCAGCCCGTGAGGAAACGCGGTTTGGGGGAGCTCTGATTGTGTCAGGCAAAGGGTTAAAAGTATTTGTATAATAAATAAACATATTTTTGTCTTCTAAAAATCAGAAGTAATGTAAAATTCTTTTACAAGAATGCACTTTTTAGCTGTTGGAAACCTCGAGTGTTGCTGTACTCATGGGGTAGTACAGCGTTCTTTGTTTCTTCACATCAGTGTAAGCATTAAATGGTATTTTTACATTCTAACATTAATTACTTGGTGATTTACAACCTCAGAGAGGGCAAAGCAGGTTCTAAGCACACTTAGAAAATCAGAAATATAAAAACACACCCTTACACTTTTGAGCACAATTACCAAAGACAGTTGGCAAGGAAATTATCAAGTCTATAATTTCTGGATCCATTGCAGCTCCCTGCCCCTCTGCTTTCCAAGGATACTTATATTAGCATTGGAAAGAACTTTCTTGGGCAGAGTTTTTTTGGAAGTGGGAGTTCCCAAATCCCCCAGTTTAAAGGCTGCACCATTCAAAACATTCTATTAATTGTGGTATCCCCATGCTACAAACCAACCAAATCTTCTCCCTATGACTGGGAAATAAATTCAATAAGAATGAGATCAACTCCACCAGATGCACCCCTCTGAGGAACACACACCACCATTGCTTCTCTAGCTTCTCTACAGATCCATAAAATCCTGAACCCCAAAATCATCACCGTTTCACTATTTGTGCTTTTTCCCAAACACCCCCAAAAGTCCTTGTTTTGTCCCCCTCAGGCTGTGAAGGAGGAAGCTGGGAGAAAGGAGAAAAGGGCTGGGACCCTCAGGGTGCAGGGGAGGTAAAGAGCACCCAGCTGTTCCAATTTCCACTTGCCCAGAGCATCTCTGTCCTACAGGAGCTCTGCTGCAGAGACCTGGGGTTGGGGGAGTTTTGGGGGGGTGTAAAGCCCTAAACCCATCCTGCTTCTCCTGCAGGAGCACTTCTGCCCTGTAGGAACTGCTCTGGGAGCTTGCCCGTGAGAAACGAGCTTGGGTGAACGTCTGTCACTCAGTTCAGCAGAAAAACCACCAAAAAATTCAGTCCAACCCTTGCTAACTTGGGTTTTCAGCTCTTTTTTTCTTTATTTCCAGGCATGTTCTACCATTTGAAGCTGTCCCAAAGCCACCACCTTTCCCTGCAGCCTCAGGAAGAGGGCATGTTCATCCCACTTCAATAAAGTGACCCTGATTTATTAATATAGGTGGGTTTAGGCACAGTCACTGTGTGCCCCTGAACACCGTGCCTGCCTTGAGAAAAGTGAAATGCATTGTGCTCAAGGTGATGTTTTGTTTTTTTTTTTTTTTTTTCCAGGTGCTTCTCTTTAATTTGTATTCTTGGTGTTTTTTGTGGCTCGTCCCCTCAAAACTGATTCGCTCCAAACCTATCCTGGCCTCGCTTGTGCTAATTAAAGAGTCTGGTACTTAACACTGGAGATCAGAAATGCTAGGAGATATGGGAAATAAAAAGTGTATCAGAGGACTTTAATGGGGACATCAAGGTTAATATCTGTCTGGGCTCTTTCTGGAGGAACTGCAAGCCAGACAGTTTATTGGATGGGACCCGAGTTTAATGTTTAATTACCGAAGTGTGGCTTCCTACGAGCGCAGCTCCGCATCGCTGCCAGCCCGGGAGGAGAATTCCATGGGCTGCCCTCACCCGGAGGGGACAGAGTAGGGTCACAGGGGCTGGCGCCACGGGTCGCGACAGAAACACACCGCGGATCGCGACAGAAACACGCCACAGACAGAAACACACCGCGGATCGCGACAGAAACATACCACAGACAGAAACACGCCACGGACCGCGACAGAAACACACCACGTGTCGCGACAGAAACACACCACATGTCGCGACAGAAACACCTCACAGCGGGCAGCGCCGGCAGCGAACCGCGCTGGAACCGCACGCTTGTGCCCATCCAAGCACACAAAAGACCAAACAGAAATAAAGAAAGGATTTATCGGCGCGGCTTCCTCCGCCACTTCCCGCAGCGGGACTCGGCGCGGTTTGGGGACAGGAGCGCTGCGGGCGGCGTTCGGGTGTCCCCCGCGGGTTTTGCCGGCCCTGCCCCGTGCCAGGCTGCGGAGCCGGCGGGGTTTGTCGCTGTCGCTGTCGCTGTCGCTGTCGCTGCCCCGGCGCTGGGCATTGTTCGGGATGCGAGCGATGCTCAGGGATGCGCGTGTAAAGCGGAGCTGCCCGCGCCGGGCTGCGGGGCCGGGGCGCTGCTCCGCACCCGAACACAGCTTTTATGTGTCCTATTATGTGCCCCAGCAAGAGCCATAAATAATTGTGACAAGGGGCTTGGGTTTTTTGCCTTTTTTTTTAGGTTTTT
>WEIU01009141.1:454195-486546 GCA_013389925.1 Aegithalos caudatus
GCACAGGCTGGTGTCTGACCTTGGAGAGATGTGGTATCAGGCACAGGCTGGATTCTGACCTTGGAGAGATGTGGGATCAGGCACAGGCTGGATTCAGTGACTCAGATTTTCCCCCCTCAGTGAGTCTGGCATTCTGTGTCTCCTAGGCACTCAAATACTTTTTTCCATGAGGGATCAGAGCTCTCTCAGCTGTGCCAGCCATCAGACTGGATTGTCTGGGCCTTGTGGAAGCCACATGGATTTCCCAGACCAAATCCTCTCCAAAATGGTCACCACATTCTCTTTTCAAGTGTTTTACTATCAAATAAACCCAACTCTGAAATGGAGGCTTTTCTATTTTCCCCACAGCAAGCCATTGGCAGGGAGAGCTGCACGTTCCCTGCCTGACACAACTCAAAGCTGCATTTCCCACATCCCAAGAAATGGTTCTAGGAATAAGGCATCAGTTGCATCCCCAAAGTTTTGGGCACAATTCCCTCCACACTTTTTGCTGATGGGCTGCAGTTGGGAACCAGTGGGACACTGGGGAGCAGCATTTCCCCAGTCACATTTAATTTACTGTTTAATATTAATTAGATCAGACAAAAATAAGATAGAGAGTGAAGTATGGTTGTCATGGTTGTTTGTCTAAGAACACTAAGAGATGAAACTCAAGGAATCCATGGAATATTTATGTTTCATAAAGCAGAAAACCTCCCCAGGATGTGTGGGGGGAGAATGCAGCAGGAGTGGGCTTTGCCATGGGGACAGGAACACCTCAAAGGCCCACAAATGACATTTTTAATGAGACAGATTTGTCTTCCCCCACCAAACCCAGAGTGAAGCCCTTTTCCCTCTGCCTCATTCTCCCTGGTAGGACCCAGCTGTGGAGCCAGGCACAGACAGGGAATTCTGCAGGCAGCAGCAGCTCCAGATCTCCTCTGAGGAGAACATCCCTCCAACACAACCAGCAGAGCCTGGAATTCCAGCTGTGATCCCTGGTTCCTGGGAATGCAGGCTGGATGTGGGCATGGAGGGGCTCCTGCTCTGGAATTCCTGTGCTTGATGTTACAGGGGGTCTGAGAGGTGACAAATGAAATTCCAGTTGTGAGGTGGATGCTACAGGAATTTTGGGAGCTGACAAATGAAATTCCAGTTGTAGGTGGATGTTACAGGAGGTCTGAGAGCTGACAAATGAAATTCCAGTTGTGAGGTGGATGCTACAGGGGGTTTGGGAGCTGACAAATGAAATTCCAGCTGTGGATGCTGCAGAGGGGGTGGGCTCAGGGAGCACCAGGAACCCAGCCTGTTATTTTCATATTAAAATGTAATGGTGCCATTAAAGTTAAAACCACTGTTAAACTTGATTGAGTAAATTAGTTAATTAACCATAGCATCTGATGCATTCCTCCAAGGCATACCTCAGTTCCTCCAGACAGAATTCCAGTTGTACATTATCCTAGCTGTGAATTTTACTATGATTACACTCCTGGAGTGGCTCTCTGTTTGTCAATGAAGAATTCAAGCTGTCTTTAGAATGTGAGATGGTTCAAAGCTAGCAGGGAAAAATTGATATATTTCCAATTTATCAATTTCCTTTTAAAAAGCTTCTCACATTTTATAAATTCCTCTTACTCTTTCTTTGCCTTTTGTTGGAAAAACTGATAGCAAAACAAGTTGATGGTGGAATGGTTTGGTCATCTCTAGTCAGGATTGAGTATGCAAAAAGTACCAGAGTTTATAAAGAACTCAAAAGGAAAGTTTAACTAAGATAGGTTTTCCCAAATAGAACTTTTGTATTTCGTAATGTAAGGTCCCAGGCACTGCCCAAACTCAGCATCCATGGATTCTCTATCCTGCCTATAACAAAAATGCTATTTTTTTTTTCCATTTAATTTCTTTATTTTCCTTGCCTACCTGATACAAACAAAGGATTTTGCTGAAGGTCAGGGTATTGACTGAATTCCACCCGAGGGGCTCCTTCCCATCCTGTGACAGATGCAAGGGCCCTGTGGGATAAGGCACTCCTGGGAATAGGAAGGACACTGGGGTGGATGCTGCTAAAATTGCAGCATTGTTGAGTTCTTTCTCCTTCCTCCCTTCCTGAGCATAAAAATGAAGAACATTTTTGAAGGGAGAGAGCACAGAAAGGACTTGAGGGTGTGGGGTCTCACCATGAGACACCTCAGGGACCCTCAATTAATGAAGAAATGGAAATACCTGAGCATTTTCTGTGCCATGGGCTCTGCAGGGAAATGTTACAGTTCTGACCTGCCACCCAAATTCTTCCTAAAATTAGAAACCATGGAATGACAAAGTTTTGCTGAAGAGGAAACTCCTTGTTGAATAATTAACTCACTTTTCTGTCTGTGTCTCTCCTTTCCCCATCAGATTTCTGGGATATGGAAGGAGGTAACATTCTCTTTCCACTCCTGATGAGATAATCCTGATGATCTAAGGAATTTCTTGCTGCTCTTCTGTATTTAATAAAGCATCCAAGATTAGTGGTCCAAGTCAGCTGAATTTCCCAAATTACAGCAAGTAATTGATTTACTGAGAGGTAGGCATGACTCAACTTTTACTCAGATCTTTGACATAATCAAAAAAATTTTAATTTATTCTGTCATTACTGAAAAATTGCGTTACTTTTTTAACCACTTAAGTAAAAAAAAAAAAAAAAAAAAAGATAATACAATATTGGTGCTGTTATTTGTATATTTATGGTCCTGACTCTTCAGAAACCTCCTCCTGGATTTCTGTATCCCAAGATCTGACACCAAGCTGCTCCTTTCCCTGCTTTTCCCTCGTGCCAGCACTCAGGACTGGCTGCAGACTTTGGTTCTCTCTCTATTAAAACCCAGTTTTGTTATAAGGATATGTCAAAGCCAGCACTGCAGGGATATGAGCTCCATAATCAAGTTTATCCCAAACAAGTTTCATAGTTTTAACAGATATTTAACAATACTTTAAAGGATGATTGTTTTCCAATTTAAATATCTGCTGTAGCTCTGAGTACAGTCTGGCTCTCAGTGAAATGCAAATTTTGTAAAATCCAATCCATCAAGCAGAAATTTTCCTACAAAAGGGCTCCACAGAAATAATAGCTGTCAGCTAACAATTAATGCACCCAACATGCTTAAGTACTGCACTGAACTTTAATGAAAGGTTACCGAGTCTGTTAAATTGCTTCATACCTTGTAAGACTAAAGTTAAGCAAAAATTAACATCAGTGTTCTGGGAAAAGAGCATGCAAACAAAATTCACCTTAATGATGGGGGAGTGTAATGTTTTCACTGAATATTTTGAACTATGATTCCATTAGAACCCTGTCAAAAACTGAGAATTCCATGTTCAGGACAAACATGCTCTGGGATTTCATCTGCAGCAACTCCACAGCAGATGGGAACACACAGGAATGTGGAGAATCACACACAGCTCTCAGAGGCAGCCTGGAATTGTGAATTTCAGGGCTCACCTTGCTCCTGGCCCTTGGATTCTGACTGGGGCTCATTCCAGCAGCTGGGAAAAGCCATTCCCAGGGGAGATGCTGCACCCAGCTCCCCGTTCTGCTGCTGCTGTTTGTGGTCCCCCAGCCCCCTGAGCACCAGGCACTCTCCTTTGCTGAGCTCTTATAAACATTCCCACACTTTAAGTAACACTTGGCAGCTTTACTGCTGTTGTCAGGAACTAGAAGGTGCAATAACCCCGCACACAATACAAAAGATCAAACCAGCAGATCGTAACTCATCCCCAAAGGGCAGCCCAGTAAAAGTGATAAAGGAAACCACACTCCAAGGACTTCCTCAGGCCACTGCCCTGGATCATTAGGGGCTACTGATCCTGCTCATCTCCTGCCAGGAGCACACTGCCTGCCCCTTCCCTCTCCCTGCTCCCCTCCCTGCTCTTCTCTGCAGCAGCAGGAGGATCCTGCTCACACTGGAGCTGTTGGAGCACTTTGGTGTCACTCTGCACCCTGATTATCCAGCTTTTAATGGGAATATTTCAGTGCTGGACCCCACTCTGTGGGCTGCTGTGACTGCAGGGTGGGAAGGACAGAACCAGTCCTTTCCTTTCTGCTCAGTCAGGGCTTTGAGGAGCCCAGGGCTGGGTTACACACACACACGTTAATGTCAGAGGTACTTTGAGGGCTAAAATTCATGATTTTATCCTGTCTGGTGGGAAGGACAGAATCAATCCTTTCCTTTCTGCTCAGTGAGGGCTTTGAGGAGCACAGGAATGGGTTACACACACACACATCAATGTCAGAGGTACTTTAGGGGCTGAAATGCAGACCTAGGCAGGTGTGTTCCCTATCCCATCCTGTCTGGTGGGAAGGACAGAATCAATCCTTTCCTTTCTGCTCAGTGAGGGCTTTGAGGAGCACAGGAATGGGTTACACACACACACATCAATGTCAGAGGTACTTTAGGGGCTGAAGTGCAGACCTAGGCAGGTGTGTTCATGATTTTATCCTGTCTGATGAAGGAACAGAGCTCAGCTTTGTCACACCAGCAGCCAGCATGCCCTGTGCAGGGGCAGGATGGACTCACAGCTGCATCAGGCACAAAGTTCCAAACTTGTGGACACAAACTGAGCAGCCCACTCAGTTTTCCTCTGAAGACATCTACCAAAGCATGTGTTGAACAGGAAAATGCCATTCCCCCTTACAGCAGCCATGCAGGTGACAGTGGTGACCAGTGGTCCCAGACTGGACCCTGTGGGAAGGCAGCTGCCACCAGAGCAGCAAGGAAGAAACATTTTGGGGAGTGCCAATGCTCAGGAACAACCTAATGGACATTTCCATCTCTTTCCCTATTTGTCTGTCAGTAGAACCATCAGTGGCCTCTCAAAACAAACAAGAAGAATCACAGACCCACTGAGGTTGGACGAAGCCTCTGAGATCAGGTCCAGCCTTGGAGCAATCACCAGCTTGTCAAGCAGAGCAGAGCACTAAAAAGAAAACCAGCAAAGAAAAAGAGAAAAACCCCAGGCAGACACTGTGGGTGCATGTGACAAGGCCTGGACCTGTCTCCACATCAAGGTGACAGAGGAATCCCTGATGCCACTTGGCAGAGATGTTTAGTGCTACCTGTGCTGGCTGCCCCTGGATGAACGTGAGGCTTCAGAGCTCCACAATCCCCAGTTTGGCATCTTTCACCCTCACTAAACTCACTCAATGAAATCTGCATTCTCCAGTTCCCATCCCAGTGCTGCGTGTGCCCCACCTCCCAGGCACACTGAAGGGTTCTCCTGGATGCAGATGTGGGAGATATAAAATGCAACCGATGCAGCCACCCACCCCCACTCACAGGTTTCCTCGAGATCCTCTAGACTATATCCATGAAAAATGATTTACAAAATACAAATAGATTTTGGCATGAAGTAAGCTCAAATTGACTGCTTTCTATCAGGAATTAATATTAACCAGAGCTTGTCAGTTACTAAATATTTATTTTAGGAATACATCCAGCCTCTGCTTTCATGTAGGTTAAGCTGTAATCTTTGGCTTGTCAGTTCCAGGATATAGCAGTGGATAAATCATGCACTCTTGAACTGATAGATGTCAGAGCCGTTGTATACAAATGGAGGGAGATGTCAATGAACACCCTAGTTTAGGTTACATTTACTATAAACATTGACATTCCTTTGCAATGAGACCATTTGCTGGCTAAGCAGTCGCAGCTCGGCAGGATTTGATGCTTTTGTGCTCAATCAGGTTCTAATGATTTCAGATGTTTGCAATTAATGAACCATTAGATTAATTGGTTGAGTATGGAAGGACTGGTGTAAGAATTGGGTCAGAACCACAGACGAGCCATTACCTGAAGTGACAGCAATCACCAGAGGCAAACCAGTGAGAAATTGAATTAATGATTTTTCACCCTCTCTTTCCCTTTTGGCAAAAATTAGCACCGGGGCAGGGTTTGAAGACAGAGAATACTACAAGTGTTGGGGGCAAGGGGTGAAAAAGAAACGTTCTCATCCCTCCTCATCTTTCAAACTGGAGCAGCTCAGCCCTCACCACGCAGCCCCAGCTGCTGTGGAATATAAAGGAGGTGCCATATTTCTTTTGGATCATCCAGATCCCCCCCAAAGCTTTCTCCCCAAGTCAATGTGCAATATTAATTATGGACCACACAGGGCACCTCAGTGGGATGATTAATTGTGCTGCAGGAGCAGGGGAAGGAAGAGCCCAGCATCGATATATGGTGGTGGAGGCTTGGTAGAAACCCCAGGGTGCCCATCCTTTAACCACTGAACAGCAGGATGTTTACTCCCAGGGCATCACTGGTGCTTAAATTCCAGCAGTGTGACAAGTTATCCCAACGAGGTGATGGCAGTTTAGCTGAATCTGGAATTTCACAGACTAAAATTAACCCTGGTTGCTCAATAATGAGGGTTTGGGGTTTTTTTGGACCTTTTCCTTTCTAAGAAAGGTTTTATTCTGGTGAGGTTCTCTGGCTTTCTAAAGCAGTGGTTCAGAAATCTGGTGCACCTCAGGTGAGATTTTTCTTGTGCTTTTAGAGAGAAAAGGGGCAGAATGCAGCAGTGACATGGGGCAGCTCACACGTGGCACATCACAAATAAAGGGGATTTTGGGTTCTTCATCCCAGCCTGGGTGGGCTCAGCATCACAGCTCGTGGCTGGAATGTGAGTTAAACACTGGCAGTGATGCTCTTTCCTTCCACTCACCCTCCCCAGATCCATTTAATTGATTCCTGTCATGGCCAGGGTGTTTGGGATTTAAATTCCCTTGGATAAAGCACGGATCCTCGTGTGGGACACTTTTATTCTCGTTGTAATAAAGCAGTCAACAGACACATCCTGGGATAAAATAAACAAGTGTTTAGCTTTGGCATTATTCTGCAAGGAAATGTAATTATTCTGAAGCTTCTTGTCCTTTTGTTTTTGGGTTTTTTGGGTTTTTTTTATTCTATTTTTTTTTTTTTTTTTGCAGCTAAACTGAAATGTTCTGTGTGATTTGGGGTTTTTATGGCAAGTGACTTTCTTGCTGCTGAAGGAAATAATAAATTTTGCATTTAAGGCATTTTAACTGTGGATTTATATAAATTTCAAGTGTTCAGTGCAGTTCTGCTTTTGAACATGAAAGGAATCCCAGAACTTGCAATTTTTACAAATGAAACATCCCACCTATTTCTAAATAACAGCTTGGGTTAGAGCCATACCTTTAATGTCACATATTAACCCCAATTCTCATCTTTTTGCCTGTGCACTGTTTATGTGACTAAAGCTGGGTGCATAAAACCTTTGCCTCTTTCTACCTGAATTTAGGATTGAACCTAGTGTAAATAAACCTGGCAAAACAAGGAGACAAAAAGAGCTTTAAAGGTTTCAATGGAGCTGAGCCCACGGAGGCAGTGGGAGAGCCTCAACTCCTGCTTACAGGCTCTGAGTCACCAAACAAAGATTTGTATTTTCACCTGTCTGACCCCTGGGATCTCCAAATAAAGGCTCTGCTTCCAGAATAAGTCTTGCAGCACCATCTTTATCCCACAGTTCCCTATTCCCTAAGGATTTGCTGTTCCCAGTATTGCCCCAAATCTCTTTTCTTATTTTTCCCCCCTCCATACCAGGAATCCTCCACTAAAAGCTCCAGGAACAGCTGGAATCAGAACTGCTTTGGTGGAAAAGTGGGCAACAGTGGAGAATGGGAGTAATAAATGTGACAATGATGTGACCAAGCTTAACAACTCCCAGTTATGAGATATTTAAGGCCTGCAGAGCAGCTCTTCCCTTCCACTGTTTTCTGTTAATAAATCACATTTATGAGACAGACAAGGCCAGAGAGAGTCGATGAGGCTCCCTCCATTGACTTGAGCATGGGCAGGGAGAATCACCTGGGATAAATGCACAAATAATCCCATTTACCTGAGCATTCCTAATTCATACCTGCAGGATTTCTCAGGTAACCCAGGATAAATGCACAAATAATCCCATTTACCTGAGCATTCCCCATTAATACCTGCAGGATTTCTCAGGTAACCTGGGATAAATGCACAAATAATCCCATTTACCTGAGCATTCCCTATTAATACTGGCCAGATTTCTCAGGTAACCCAGGATAAATGCACAAATAATCCCATTTACCTGAGCATTCCCCATTAATACCTGCAGGATTTCTCAGGTAACCTGGGATAAATGCACAAATAATCCCATTTACCTGAGCATTCCCTATTAATACTGGCCAGATTTCTCAGGTAACCCAGGATAAATGCACAAATAATCCCATTTACCTGAGCATTCCCCATTAATACCTGCAGGATTTCTCAGGTAACCTGGGATAAATGCACAAATAATCCCATTTACCTGAGCATTCCCCATTAATACCTGCAGGATTTCTCAGGTATTAAAGACCTTTCAGGGTGGGGATCACCTGGCTGGGTAAGAGCTTCTTTCTCCATCTGAAGTGTAACACTCATTGCAGGGGGAAGGTTAGGGAGGGAAAAATGCAAAACACCCAGAGATAAAATCTTATCCCTTCCACGAAGAACAAAGGATATAAATGTGAGTCATTAAAAGGCAAAAACAAAACCAAACCCTCTAAAGGCACTGTAAATAAACCCCTGTAATTACGCATCACAAAAAGAAAAAAAAAAGAAAAAAAAAAAGAAAAAGTCAACTGCAAATGGTTCAGTAATCTCATTACCAGGCTTACTAATAATCATTGCAATATTCTCCATCTCCCCTAAGATAATGAGCAGCACGGTGGATGTTGGAAAAATAAATAAATAAACAGCCAAGCAACGATTTCTCATCTAAATATTTAACAAAATGGATGGGCTTGCCTAAAGGTTTGAGATTGAACCCCAGTGTAACAAATTTCTAATTTGCTCTGTTTTCCTCCTTTTAAAGGGGGAGGGAGCTCAGCTCATCTGAGAGTGGTAGTGAAGCCAAACAAGGCTTTCATGACAACCCCAAAATAAAGAAATAAAACATTTTTAAATATTTCAATGCTACAGAATTAGCCCAAGTTAAAGGCAACAATTAGTAAACAACTTTGTCATATTCAGAACAGTATCTTTCCCATTAACATTTCTATAGTTCCCCAATTACATTATAAATCAAAAGTAATACAAACAGACAATGTAATAATGAGAACACATAGACTGCATCAAAAATTAAGACCCCAGCTTTTCCTTTCCTCTTGGATCACTCTGTGAACTCGTCCTACTTTACTTTCTTGGCAGCAGGAGCACAGGCAGAGGAAGGGAATTTACACCTTGAATAACTCCTGAAACTGCAGCTGGAGAGAGGCAGAAAGGCAAACACATTTTCTTCTAAAGTGCAGGGCATTTTCCTGCCCCAAATGCTGTCTCCTGCTCTGGATAGGGAATCCACAGGGGATGAGGAGGAGGTGGAGCACCCAAGGCACTGCAGCTCCTCAGGATCCCCAGTCCCTTCTCCCTGCTGGGATCTCCTCCCTGGCTGGCAGCTGAAACCGTCCTGGCTCTGAGGAGGGAGCTGGAGCCATCCCAAATATTCCAGATAGAACAATATCACTTGAGTTAATCATTATCCAGGTGTAATTTGGGACTCCAGAATCCCAATTATTCCCTCAGAGGGACAAGGAGGGAGCCAGGCTGTCCCTGAGTGCTGTGGAGGGACAGGGCAGGACAGGAGCTGCTCCCCTCCCTGTGAGCTCCTGGCACCCCAGATCAGGGGCTCCCTGCTCAGGGCTCTGGCTTTTTTCATTTTTTTTCTTATTTTTTAATTTTTTTTTTCTTTTTTTCGCTTATCTGCTACATTTCTGTCATCTCTGTTTACTGCTCTGGTGTCCTCTGACAAGGAAGAATTCAAAGAAATGACCAGAAATGGTTCTGGCAGTTGTGAGCACAAGTGATACTACAAGAGAGGAAAGCAACTCACTTTGGGAACAGAGAAGCACAGCAGGGGAAGAATCAGAGGTCTCGGATCAAGATTAGGGATAAAAATACGGCCTCAGAGCTTTCCAAGCACTTCAGCTCCTTCAGAAACAGCCTGGAAGCACAAGGGGTGGAAGGAGAAGCACGGGGATGTTAAAATAAATGCAATTAACCATCAGTGTTTATCTTAATGCACTCCTTACCACAGCACTGCTGCTAAAACAGAGGCGAGCTGGACAGGGGAGAGGAGGAGATTAAATTATCTATTGTTCCTTTAACACTTTCTTCAGTTAAATAACATAATATTTTCAAGGTTACTGTTAAAATAACAGGGTTGTCCAGTGGAATTTATTCCCACTGGTGTTTGTGTACTGTATATATTTATACCACATGAGCAGCCCATAAATTCTCCTCATAAATGCTGTTATCTGCACCACCAGCAGTTTCTCATTTTTATGGGGGTATAACTTCAAGGTGTGGTTTACATCCCGTTCCACCTCATTGCTTACAGCTCCTGCTGCCCCATTAGGCTCTGATCCTCGGCTCCTTGTCCTCCCTGATGTCCCCTGGCCCTGCTCTTGTCCCCACAAACCCACAGCTCCAGCCCCACCCACCCACAATCCTGAATTTGTCTGGTCCCCACTGAGCACCCTTGGGCATCCCAGCTCCCACCCGGGTTAGGAGCTGCTCCTTCCCAGTAGGAAAAGCCTTCCAGGGGAAGAGCATCACCATCCCATCCTTTTCCCATCAAGAAAAGCCTTCCAGGGGAAGAGCATCACCATCCCATCCTTTTCCCAGCAGGAAAAGCCTTCCAAGGGAAGAGCATCACCAGCCCATCCTTTTCCCAGCAGGAAAAGCCTTCCAGGGGAAGAGCATCACCATCCCATCCTTTTCCCAGCAGGAAAAGCCTTCCAGGGGAAGAGCATCACCATCCCATCCTTTTCCCAGCAGGAAAAGCCTTCCAGGGGAAGAGCATCACCATCCCATCCTTTTCCCAGCAGGAAAAGCCTTCCAAGGGAAGAGCATCACCAGTCCATTCCTTTTACAGGTGGCCTTGATTACCAGGCAAACATTCTTCATTTAAACCAGGAGATAAATAGAGATTACAGAAGAGTTGTTCCAAAGGTCACCCGAGCTGGGAATTGCTTGGGGTGTAGGACAAAGCTCAGATAACTGCATGGGAGAAAAAAAAAAGCCCATTCACACTCTGGCAATAAACTCTTTATACATCACAACAGCCTTAAAAGCAACCCAAGCCCATCCATGCATCACTGTCAGTGCCTCCCAAAATGATTGGTATCAGTGGAACACTGAATTCTCTGCCTGCTCACATCCATCTGTCCTGAAGTTCACTGCTGCTAACTCCAGACTTGGGAATCTGAACTCAAATGTTGTTTTCTCCAATTTTCTTCCCTTTTTATGACCTTTTTCTGTTGCTATCTTGATTTATGGTCATTTGTGTGATTGCATTGCTTTGCTTTATGGCAGTTTATGTCATTCTGGTCCTGTCATAAATGACTACCATAAAGTGAGGTAAAATATCATAAAACATTAGTGAGTCACTGATATTCAAGGTTCTGGAGTACAAGCCTGACAGGTAGCAGGCACAGAAGAACTGTGCCATCCGAGGGATGGATCATTATGGATACATGTGTGTGCTGGGATCTGCAGGAACAAATGCCACCCTGACTCCAGTTGTCAGTGGAAACAATTTAAAAGGGCAACTCTGAGTTATTTTTGTGAGTTTAAAAGTCTCGTGTTCTTACAGTGATTTCTTTTACAGCAAAAAAAAAAAAAAANGATCTTGGGAAATGGAAGTGGAGCTGTTCCCTGTAAAAGCTCTCACTGCTTTTCAGGTGTGTCTAAAAGGGTTGTCTGGGGCTTGCTCAGGACTGCTAAGAACCTGTTATAACAATTTTATTTTCATGATTTTATTTTTAAGATTATTTTGCATATGATCACCCTTGGTTGTTTGTCCATCTCTGGTTGTTAGCACAGAGCTCTGAGTGATGCTTTGGCCTCGCTGCACTTGGAGGAGAGGGAATATCCTTGAATGATGATGCTCAGAAAGCCTAAACTGATTCTTTGGATGTATTCTACTCCAAGAAAACCCCATTTATCCATTATCTAAGCACTCTTTACCTTTGTAGCTAAGAGTATTCCAAAGCATTTTATACTTTCTCTCAGTTTAGTAAAATAAGCCATTGCAGTTATAGACTCTCCAAATAAATATAAAAATAAAATGCAAAAATATTTTGCCACTGATGTTTGTGTTATGAATCCTTTAGCCATTAAGAATCAATAATCTCTATATTCACTATAAATTCCTCCTATCAGTAGCTGTTACTTTATAGGATAACTTAATTCTGGAAGGAAAATGGGTATTTGCTGGAGTTAGAACTGGGAATGCATTACCATTAAGAAATATGGAGATAACCACTTGGAAATTTATATTTGTTATTTGAGCATAAAAAACATTGTTCTGATTTTCAATGGCCTTTTTTTATTTGCTACTATTATTGCAAAAATAAAAGGCTTATCATCTCCAAACCTATTTAGCCTGTAGTGACATTATTTACTGGGCTGCTTCTCGGGATACTTTGAGGAGAAAATTATTTTTAATGCAGGTTACTGAGGTTTTTTTGCTTTTTGTGAAATATTGCACTTTTGTGGCATTTTCGTAATGGAGATTCAACCTCCAACACCAAAAGCTTTATTGAGCTTGCCCTCAAAGGAACAGATTAAAAAATAACCCCCAGATTTCCCCCAAATACACCAGCTTTAATGGTTTTCAGTGGCAGACCTCTCCCATTTTGGAGGTTTGTGGTGGTTTCTTTGCTGCTTTTTAATGCAGTAACTCCAGACAGAACCACTTGGCATCTTTGGTACCCAAAAATCCGATTTCACTCCCCACCACCTATTTTATTCCAGTTTTAATGCTCCTGGCTTCTTGCTGAGCTCCACCCAATCCCTCTGTGCTGCCCAGGTGAGGCAGGGACTGTGTCCAGCAGAAAATCCCTCTGGAAAAGGCTGAGTGAGGCAGAGCTGAGCTGCATCCTCAGTGCCAGGGATGCAGAATCTCTGCCAAACTCCCCACACCTGCCACAGTGACTCCTTTTGGAGCTTTTCCTAATTTGTGCAGTGAGAGAGGAGCTGACACCTTCTGCTGTTACACCCAGAGCAGCACCAAGCTCCTCCCGTGAGGGAAAGGCAGCAAGGAAAATAAAAAGTGTCTCTGGCAGCCAGGAGCCAGAGCCCTGCAGGATTAACAGATCAATCTGCTCTCTTTTTAATAAGAGGTAAATCTTATTGGAAGCATCCTGCTGCAATCCTGAAGTTTGGCAAAAGGGAACAGGGTTTTGTGGTTCTAGTAGGGCCCCTTGACTCTCTGTATTTTTAAAAAAACAATTAGTATTTAATTTGATTGTTTAAGTAGACATTTTAATTTGATTGACTTCCAGTCCTTCACTTGTGCTTCCTTATTTCTTT
The DNA here is from genome assembly GCA_013389925.1 of Aegithalos caudatus. NCBI lineage: Eukaryota > Metazoa > Chordata > Aves > Passeriformes > Aegithalidae > Aegithalos > Aegithalos caudatus. The sequence goes on from WEIU01009141.1 coordinate 467,548, forward strand.
ACAGTTAAAAATCTCAGTTGAGCAAAGCTGAAGGAAAATATGTTGATCAGGAATTCAATTTTTTTGTATGAATTTAGAAACACCAGATGCCTTAACTTCCATTAAAACAAAAATGACAAGAGGCTCACCAACAAAACCACGTTCAGTTGAAACTCCTGGTCTGGGATTTTGAAAGACACTCAGAGATTTTTGCCAAGAACAGTAATAATGAAGCAGCTTAAAGAGAGGGTGAGCCCCTTGATACAAACCAAAATCAGAGAGGAAGAAGGATGAAGAATAAAGAGCACCATCTTTACCTGAGCAGTGCTCTAGATCCAGAATGAAAAGAAGAAATTAGAAATTCTCTGTTTCTTGGCCTTGGTGCAGTGGGAGAGCAAATCCCAGCCCAGAGGAGCCAGTGCTGAGGAGCAGCTCCAGGCTGAGAAATCCAGCACAGCTCAGCCTAAGTGATAAATAATGCTCAAGCATATCTGCTCCCTGCATTAAGGAGACAGACTAAAGAGTTAATAATGCCTCTGATCAGCTTTTAATAGCCTCTAGATGCTTTCACACAATAAATAGATCTGTTGTGAAAATACTCGGGAACGCAGTGAAATACCACATGCATTGTGCCCTTTAAAATGCTTTAAATAGCACAATTATAGATTTAAAGATCATAATTGATTTAAATTGGTGGTGGAATGTAAAATTTTATATGATGCATGAAACCTCTTAAGGCTTTAAGACTGTAATTATCTTTGTCACTCCCATATTGCACCCCAAAGCTTTTCTTTTAACGATTTAGTTGCTATAGGAAATAAACTGAACGTTCCTATGGATTGCCAAATGAAATTCCAGGGGAAAAACCCCCCAGGGCTGCACCTTTGGGGAGAGGGGGCAGTGGCAGGGCTTGGCTGAGCCCTGAATCCCCCAAAGCCCCCAGGGTGAGCAGTGAATGGTGAGCAGGGATGCCCTGGGCTGGGGATGCTCATGCTGGATTAAAGGATTTGCTCCACACAAACCAGTGGGAAACCCCAGGAGAGCCTCCCTGCCCACCAGCACCAGCCTTGCTCCCACCAGAGCAGGGCTGTGGGCACCTAAATACAGGAGTTTTGAGAAAAACAACTCAATTCTTAATTATTTCTCTATTGGCAAAGGCTACATGGCAGATTCCAAGCCCCTCTCCTGTTTCTCCATGAAAAACCACACACACACCATGGAAATCTCACACATAAGAACCACAAAATAGATCCTGTGTCTTGTCCCTGTGTCTTGTCCCTGCTCCCTGTGGCAGCTCTGTCCCAGCTGGGGCTATTGGAGTTTGGGGTACCCTGATTTTCACACAGCTCTCCCTCTCCTCTTTGAAAGCATCCCACAAAATTCCCAGAGGTTTGGGAAAATGCAAAACCCAAAATTCAGCCATAGGAGGAAAGAAGATGTGGTGGGAGCAGCAGCAATTCCAAGACACAAGGTTTAGTGCACAGTGGAGTAAAAACCAAGCCTTTGTTGTAGGGTTAACCACTGATCCCCATGATATCAGAATCTGATGATGTTTGAAGCCTCCAGACATTATTTAATACCCCAAAACCCGACATATAAGTAGCCAGAAAGAACAACATTAACTCAGGAAAGATTATTTCAGTTTATCTGACCCATATTTGGAAACTTAAATCAATTTAACATAGCAAAGCTCCCTCCAGTATGTGAACAAGGAAAAGTCTTTCAAATCTGTTTATATTCCTCCAGATGTCGATGCTGATACCAGTGCCCAAACAATGAAATAAACAATTACAAATTTCTTTTAACTTCTCCTGCTTTAGAAATCCAGGGAAGAAAAAAAAACACAAAACCAACCCAGTGAATCAGTGAACTAAAAATGGATAGAGTCCCTAGGAAAAGAGATTGTATTCAAGCTAAGAGGATATTGCCAACAATAGGTAGTTAAAAATGGAATTAACAACTAATAAAAGTGGTGAAGCATATCCTTTTAAAGAGCAATTTGAAAGGCTTTTCATTAAAACAACAACTTTAGCCACAAACCTCTAGGTAAGACAATTAATGGCCATTTTTGGGGGGCCAATTAGCTCTGACTCTACTGATGGGTTCCCACTCCCAATGGGACAGGCTCCAGGGTTTATTCTGGTGAAAGTTATGCATCAAAGTAAAGCCTTGATTTATATTCTGGATATTTTCTCCCAAACTGACAGAGGAAATGTGGCACATTTAACACTCCTGGTGACCTCAGAGAAAGGACAGGCACGTTCAGGTTGTGGGGAGCCAGCAGCACAAGGATCAGGGAATGATTTGCTGGAGGAATGTTGTTGAATTTTTCAGGTGTTAGAAGAAAACGCTGATATTCTTCTTCATAACACATGGTTGGAACAAAGCAGGCCATGTGGAATATTCCAAGGGATTTTTAGAAATATATGGAAAATAAAAACATTGTGTTTTCACACAGAGAGTGATGCTGTTTGCATTTTAACAGGAAACAACCAGTACCTGAGAAAGTGAAGTGATTCTGATCATGTGAGACAAAACCCAAATGAATGCCATGGACATTGACCAGATTGCAAAGTGCATTTATTGATTATTTCCATTTCCTCTCACACTGGGACTCCTGCTGGCTGAGGTTCCAAGGTAGGCTAAAGGTTCTCTCTCTTTTACTTTTTTTTTTCCCTCCCCTTTTAACAACACAATTGCAGTGTAAAAAGAAATCCTGCAAGAGATTTCTGCTACAGGATAAAGGCAGAGCTTGTGAAGATGATGAGGGTGTGTGGGGCAGTGCAAAGGGAGCACAAACCTGCACACATGAGCAGGTGAAGCAGCAAAAACAATCCTGTGTTTAGGGAAGGAGAGGGGCAAGGCAAGGGATACAAATTAAAAGAGAAAACCATGGCATTTTTCACTGATTCTGCGTTTGCAACTGGAGAAAAGGTTGTGTTAAATTAAAAATAACAGGAACAGAAATATAAGTTAGCAGAAAATGATGTAAAAAAGCTTAGGGGAGGCCAATGAGATGGAAAAGGTGTGCTGTGCTGCTGGCTGCTCACTGAATTAGTTTCCCTCATCCTCCAGGAATCCTTGCTCTGTTTATGCACATCCTGAGCTGATTTTTCCCCCCTCCAGATAAAGATCATGAGCAGGAAATCTCTTATTCCAAACTGATTCTGGCACTTCAGCTACTACAGCTTAAGACACATAAATATGTGAGATACCCTGCAGAAAATGAAGATATTCAAGTGTAGAAATTCCACCTGGGGGCCAAACTTTGTCTCAGTAGAGTGGTGTGGATGTGAATTGGTTTGGGTCGGGCAATCAGGTTAGCTGTGAGCTTGCATCCTCACTGCTGGAATTTGGCCCTGGGGGATTATTTCTCAGTTCCCATGTGCTCTGGAGGTACCCAGCATTCGTGCAAGGGGGGTTAAAGCCAATATTTCAGATATTTTAAACACTCAGCTGAGCACAGACTCGGTTTTACAGACTGGGAAATGCAGATGGGAAGCAAATTCCAGCCAGTGTCTGACAAACGTGACCAGTCAGGGATTTCAGCCTCCCAGTTTGCAAAACTGGACCTGGATTAGGAGTGCCCAGCACTGGGGCTGTGGGGAGGGCAGAGCTTTGGGAATGCAGGTGAAAAGTCAAAAAAGTGGTGAAAATAAAATCACCAGGAGCTTTTCACCAAAGTGGTGAAAATAAAATCACCAAGGAGCTTTTCACCAAAGTGGTGAAGCTAAAATCACCAAGGAGCTTTTCACCAAAGTGGTGAAAATAAAATCACCAAGGAGCTTTTCACCAAAGTGGTGAAAATAAAATCACCAAGGAGCTTTTCACCAAAGTGGTGAAGCTAAAATCACCAAGGAGCTTTTCACCAAAGTGGTGAAAATAAAATCACCAAGGAGCCCAACCTGAGTGTGACACCAGCAAGGCACAGCCTCTTACTGCTCCAACAAGGCAGGGGAAAAGAAAAGCAATTAATACAATTTTCAGCCTATTTTGGGTTTGAACACTGAGGCCAGGCTTTGAGGAGCAGCCTCTGCTGCCTCTGCTGCTGTTCCCTTTCCCCCAGCACTGTCATCCTGCCCTGAGTGCTGCACATGATTTACCAGGGCATACCTGTCTGGATGATGAAAATGAGAAAGCTTTTACCCAGTTATGTATATCACAGAAATGGAACTATTACATACACGGGGCTGGGTGGTTTTTATCCAGCTAAATACAGCCAGGCCATTAATAGGAATGCTCAGTGCAGGGTCTGCTCAAAAATCCACGAGATGGGCAACAAATCATAAACTTGGCAAAGCAAAAAAAAAAAACAACCCTGTAAACCATTCTGGTTTCTTTTTTTTTTTTTTTTCAGAAGCCTTTGAAGATACCTGTGGGTATTTGCTGGTTGATTTAAAGTCCAGAATGAATAAAATCTATGGGGTTGTGGAATAAATGTACTTTGGACAGTAAAGGAAAGCCCCACTGCTTAGAAGGAGTCTGGAAAATAAACTCTAGAAAATCTGTGGTAGGGAAACAACCCTGCACAAGCTTGGTGAGTGCACAGGTAAAACCTGCAATGCCAAGAGCTTTTCCCTGAATAGTTACAGCTGAAATTGTGGCAGCAATAAAATGAAGGGGAGTTTCACCATTTTTTAAATCAAAGCCAGGATTTAATTCCCTAATTTCAGCTTGAAAGAACTTGGTAGCCCAGCTGACTTCAAAGAAGAAATGTGTTTTTACAAATTATAACTAATTTGAACTAAAGAAGTATTTTAGGGAATGTTTTGAAGGTATTTGCAGTGTGCCTCAGCTGCCACTGATGTCTGCAAAGCAGCTGAACTTCCTGCAATTTGCCTCCCAAGTTTTCTGCCTTTTTTTGTCAATTCTCTCATGAAGGAAAATGCTGTTCAGCCCTTCCAGTGACAGGAATTATTGAAGTTCCATGTGATCCAGACTCTGGGGCTGGAGAAAAAGACTGGATCAAGCATAACAAGCTTTTGAAAAAAGGGGAATGTGGGACAAAGGAGCAACCAATGTGTTTGAGAAACCCTGCAAAGAGTGGCAGAGATGCACCTCAGAATTCAGGAGCAGAAAATCCACATTATCACCAGGAAATAATGGAGGATGGGAACAGCTGATACTTTGCAGGTAGGGAAAAGTGGCCCTGTTACTTCTGTAAGAAAACAGAATTTCAACAAAATCCCTGTGCTCCATCTGACCCCCGCATTCCTGTTTGAGGGGGAGGATTCAGATGTAGCTTGGATTAGGGAGAAGAAAACAAATGTGATTGCAAACACCTCACCACAAGCATTTGCAGGAAGAGCCAAGGGTTGTGTCTGTAAATACAAATTTTGCTGTTTTGGGGAGTGTTAGAAATGCACTGGTGCAACAGGGGGAGCCTGGAATGAGCCCTGAGCAGGGGATCAGGTGGATATTTTGAAATTAGCACAGGAAATAATATAAATGACTCACACTGACCCTACAGACAGACAGACACTGACCCTACAGACAGAAACTGACCCCACAGACAGACAGACACTGACCCCACAGACAGACACTGACCCCACAGACAGACAGACACTGACCCCACAGACACTGACCCTACAGACAGACAGACACTGACCCCACAGACAGACAGACACTGACCCTACAGACAGACACTGACCCCACAGACAGACAGACACTGACCCCACAGACNATTAGCACAGGAAATAATATAAATGACTCACACTAACCCGACAGACAGACAGACACTGACCCTACAGACACACACTGACCCCACAGACAGACAGACACTGACCCCACAGACAGACACTGACCCCACAGACAGACAGACACTGACCCCACAGACAGACACTGACCCCACAGACAGACAGACACTGACCCCACAGACCCAAGGTCTGTGCCCACTCTATCTCAGAACCAGAGGAGATTTATGCCTTTTCCCCATTTTTTTGGACTCTCTTTGCCAGCTTTGGTGTTTCCCTCTCCTCCCAGGCTCCGTGAGCCCCTGACCCTGCCTGGCCTGGGTTCCTGTGGGTGCCTGACCTGACACCAGAGCTCTGGGCTCCAGCACCTCCCTGGGAGCCTCCCCTGGCTCACACAACCCTGCCCTGCTCTGTTATTCACCCACAGACCAGGTTTTCTTTTCAAAAGGGCTGGTGCAGGATGGGTTTTCTTGTCCCTTTTACAAATCCAGATGTTGAACAAAAGGAACCATTCTAAATGTAGGTATTTATTCAGCACATAATGCCCTCTCTCTTCTCTTTCTTTACCTGTTTTTCAGCTCACAAAGGGAACAAGAACTCCCCCAGATTGCAGCCCCGTGCCCTTCACGCTGAACATTTCTTACCAAATTGCATTTTAAATATATTTATAGCTTCCTCTGTTAAACTTCTTCAAGGGAGGAACAACTGGCCTGAAAGTTTGTGTCTTGCTCTCTGTACAGCACCAGTGACCCCAGCTCATCTATTACCCTGCCACCAGAAGAATCAGCCTCCAAACCCATTTGTCTGCTGTAACACTGGGTCTTTTAGGTTGCAAATGGAACAGATTTTTATTTAAACCCCCATCTAAGAGTGTCATTATCCACAAATCTGCTCATAAATGTTTTGGCAACTGACAAAAAAAATTAACTTCAGAAGAGGAAGCCATTAGGATGAAAACATTTCAAATCATGTCATTCATCAGATCTCTGCTCATCCAACAAAACTTGCTTTTGTTACAGGCAATTGTGGTGCTTAATCTCGGTACTTTTCAGCAACACATTTTTCTGATTAAAAAACCATAATCATACTGGCAGTAGTTAGAGATAGAAAAGATCTATTGGCTCTCTAAGCCCAGCTCCCTTCCCTAGCAGGACATAATCCCTGGCAGGAAGTCTTTCAGATATTCAGCTGATCCAGAGCTTAGTTTTAACCAAGGGACTGAATATGGAAATCTGTGTGGAGATGTCACAGCTCTTGGAATTCACAGACCTGAAATGGTTGGGTTTTGGGTTTTTTTTTTTTTTAATTAATATTATTTTATTATTATTATTTTAATTTTTTTCCCCTCTGTCTGTGCAAGCACAGGGCTGGGGTTGAGCAGTTGCAGCTCAGGCAGAGGGGATGGAGTGTGTGGGTTCAGCTCTCAAATATCACAGGAAAAATTCAAGGTACTTTGTTTAAAATTTGGTGCTGTGAAATTCATTACATTTAAAAATGATGCAGCAAATAGATTTCTTTTAGGTTCTATACTCTGTTTTAAAGCACTTTATAATTCAATAATAGAACTATTTAGAAGAAAAGGTGACATGAAAATAAAATACCCACCTAGCTCCATGCTTTTAATTTAGAAAATTGCAATCAGAAATGGAAAGATGGAAATTTAACAGCTATATTGAAGATGATCAGAAGAATTCTTTCCATAAAGGTTAACAACAGATAATTACTTTCTCAGGAAATCACTGAAATGTCATGATTTTTCTGCTTTGTTTTCGGGGAAGTTTTATGATGCTCCCTTCTTGCCATTTGGCAATGAAACAAATGAGGTTAGATGGCAAAGATTATGAAAGAAATTAGCAATAATGAGTCCAGTAACTAAAAACATTAGTAGAGAAAATTGAGTTGACCTTACTTTTATAATTATTCATTTTCTTAATTGTTTTTTTTTTTTTTTTCTTTCAGGCATAATTGGACTGAACTGAAATAATTCGAGGTACAAGGCTGGCGTGTGAGAGCTTTGGCAGAGATTAATGACCTGCACAAACCCAGTGTGGAGGTCACCCCTGGAATCACCTGCTCTGAGCTCTGACCCTGCCCTCCTGCTGGAACCCCGGGGCTGAGGATTTCAGGGTTTCTGTGCTAAAATGCACTGACCTCAGGCAAACCCTGCACTGACCTGGGGCTGTGGGACAGGCTCCCAAAATTGAGTGATGGCCCTGGGGCTGGGGGTGTGTGGTTTGGATGGAATTGTGTGATCTCACAGGGTAAAAAACTTCAGAGATTAAGCATTTTTTATATAGTAAATATAGTAAAATATANATTGTCTAAGTCCTTCTTCACTTTCTTCTTGATTTCAATTATTTTTTTCTAATTGTGTGAAAGGGTCCACATTTTGGGACTTGTGTGGTCAATTTTGGGTTAGAAGCATAAATAATATAGTTGTCATCTCCTTATTGGATAGTTTATGCTTAAATATCCTTGGAAAGAGTTGGAGACACCTCCATTTTCCACCTTGTTACAGCTCACAACTCATGAGACTGTGCTACAGATAAGAATTAACAAACACTGAGTCCAAACACCAAAACTGCATCCCATGCTTTAATCCCAGCTCTAACAGGAAGAAAACCTGTTAGAGAAACCCTGTTAGAGAAACCCCCAGACCCCCACACCCCAGCAGAGTTCCCACATTAGCAAAAGAATTTCAGCCTCAGCCCTGAACTTTTAAGAAAGAACCAGAAACTTCCTTGCTCTCCTCACCACAACTGGCTCAGTGCTAAGGCAAAAGCACTGCTTGGATCCTTGTGCTGCTCCTCAAGAAATGTAGATATTTTCTACATGGTAGAATGTGGATATTTTCTATTGGGCAGCTTGAAAAAAAACCCTCCTAAATAGTCAAATATTCAAGAGAAAGCACAGAGATTCTTGGGGCTTTCTGAGGTGTCTTAGCAGGTGCAAGGAACCTCCCTGCACTTTGCACAGCTTTCACTCTTTTGGTTTTTTGTATAGTTTGTTATTTTCTCTTGAATTCAAACCTTTTTGCTTTTTCAAACACCTCCAATCAGTCTCACACATTAATTTTAAGCTGTTTCTGGGAGGTGCTGGCAGCCCTCAGAGTGTGATGAACCCTGGTGGGGCTGAAAACACTCAGAATTTCATCCTTGCAGGATGGATGCACCCCTGGAAAATCCACGTTGGATGTGTGCAGTCCCAAGCAGGAGATGGGGAAGGGCATTCCAAGGACCACCCCTCCACTTCTGCCCAGCCCCAAAATAACATTTTTTGGTCAATTCCTTCCAACCACATCAGAGGAGCAGAGTGGAAGTTTGTTCCCTGCTGAGGTGAATAAAGGGAATTTTATCCTCCCCAGTGGGAATTCATCCCCCAGCCCCTGGGGAACACTGACAGGACAAGTGCCACCCCAGCCCAGAGGTGTCTGCAGGATCCACTCCCCTGCCAGCACGGGCAGCTCTGGGATTAGTTCAGCTCAGAGGAGACAAAACCTGAGAGCTTCCCAAGTGCAGGGTCCCAGCCCTCAGTGTTCCCTGGGATGAGCTCAGAGCCCCCAGCCCCAGGGAGCACAGGCTTACAGAAAAGGGCTCCTGTGACTTTGGGAAAAATCTCCCAGGGCATCAAAATGCTGAAAGCAGAAGTCAGGGCATCCTCCCCTTCAGAACTGTGGGAATCTCTTCCTTCTCCCTTTCTTCTGTTCCTTTCTCAGCACTGTACAGATGGGGAATGGTGAGAAATTAGGGTCTCCAAACACCCTAACATCATCATCATCATCATCATCACCCTCATCATATTCACCCAACACGTGGTTCCTCGTTTCCTCTGCTCCCTGGTGCCTCCCCTTCCTAAATCCCAGGTTCTGTCCCCTGCTGACTTCACTTCCTACTGCTCCCAGCAGCAGCTCCACCTTCTTCCCTACCCCTTTTTGTTCTATTGTTCTTTAAAACACAAATCCAGGCCTCATAAATCCACTCTCTCTTCTTGATATCTCCTGAAATTCCTTTCCCTTCACCATTTCTCATCCCCAGCTCCTGCCCAGCCCCACTCCTGAGCACCTTGGTCATTCCTTTCCCCACCATCCTTGAAATTCTTTCTCTCTGCTCATAACTGGAGTGGTTTCCTCCTGCCCCCAGCATTAATTTCACAACTTTTAACACTCAGTGTATCAGAAGATTGCTGTTGTTGAGGCAGAACAGAATCACTGCTTTTATCCCTGGCACTGCAGAACTGCCCTGCCAGCTTCATTACATGGGAGCACAATTAACCCTTTGCTCATCAGCCTTTGGAAAGGACACATCTTCATTCCCCAAGCCAAGGAAAACGCTTCCCTCAGTGCCCAGGAGAGATTTACAGCCTGGAATGCTGTGGACTCAACAATCAGAGAGTGCTGACTGCAGAGAACAATGAACTTGTTAGTTAACAGAATTAACAGTGCGTTGTTTAAGTATAATGACAGCAATAAAACAGGAGATGTGAAGTTGATACAGTCACAACTGAATCATAATGGATGAGATATTTACAGCAAAGCTGTTAAAACATTGAATAAAATATGGGAAGAGGAAAAGCAGATGTGATTTTATTCTTCAGAGCTGAGGCTTGTAAAGTACGAGGTAGCATGAGTAATAATCACAGGTTCTGGTTCACAATGCATTAATAAATATTGATATGGTGCCAGTGCTGAAACTTTCCAGATACCAAAATAAAGTGAGAAAGCATGCTCCTGCATTATGGATTGCTAAGTTTAAATTGTAAGGCACACATGGCAGCGCACCCATTCTGTTCTCACACACCTCTTTATTTAGGGCAGGAACAAACCCCCCTGTGCCACAGCCCCCACTGCTGCAGGGCTCTGGGGCTCTCTGCAGGATTCTCCCCCAGCTCTGGTGCTCAGCTGCCTCTCCCAGGGCTCCTTTCAGGGTGGGATTCCAGGGAAAAGCCTGAGGGGCTGCCCTGGGAGGAACATCCCAGCTCAACCTCAAGCCCTCCTTGCAGGACCCTCCAAAGCTCCTGCTGACACTCTCTTCTCTCTCTTTAGCTGGAATAATGCTCCCAACCTGAGCAGACCCTGGCATTGCTGGCTGCAGTGTCACCCACCAGGTAAGGTGGTGTAAAACCAGGCCAAGTTAAAGCAGAAATAATTTGAAAATGACAGTAACTCTGACTCAGCTCCCCTCCTACCCGCTCAGACACATCTCAACACGCCAGCTGAGGTGTGTCTGCACACATGGAACCTCCCCAGGTCTGCACAGCCCTTCTGGGGTGGTTTTCCTGCAAATCCATGAATCAGCCTGAATGTCCCCTCCTGCCTGGCAGAAGGACAAGCACCAACCCAGGGCAGCCTCTCCCCAGTGCCCCCCTTGCCCTGCACCCCAGGGATGGACACCCCTGCGCTGCCTCCCTCCAGCTCCAGCCTGGCACAAGCAGCTCTGGAATTTCTCCACTCTCTGATCAGTGCATGGCAAGGGTTCACTGCTGTGCCTGCCATCATCTCTATGAAATCACATAATTGCCTATTATTTGATTAATTTTCCAGAAATTTCCAGCCTAAACTCCTGGAGAGTTTAGACAGCCACAGCAGAGGTGGGCAAGGCCCTCAGCCCATGGAAAAGCCAAGGGAGGAGATTTCCCTGGGGGAGCCTTTGTGCCACCCTGAGCTCTGAGGCTTTCCCAAAACCTGGGGCAGATCCTCCCAAGGCATTGCCCTGGAAGCTTCCCTGGGGGCTCAGGGGCTCCCCAGGCTTTCCCAAAGCCTCTGGCAGATCCTCCCAAGGCATTGCCCTGGAAGCTTCCCCGGGGGCTCAGGGGCTCCCCAGGCACCAACCCCAACCCTGCCCCTGCCCCAGCCCCTGTGCAGGGACCTGGGGGGGTCAGGATGGAGCCTGGGGGTTCTGCAGAGCCCAGGGAGATCAGGGTCTGACCTTGGGATCTCCTCCACTGCACTCAAACATCCTCCCCTCTCCTCTGACAACTCAAACCAGAGACCCCAGGGCACTCCAGGCCTGTGAGGGAGGAGATTTTGGAGCCAAAGCGCTGGAACCTGCCCTGAAAACACCCCCGTGGTGTGCCCCAATCCTTTCTGAGGCTGTGCCCATCGGTAAGGTTTTTATCCACCAGTCTGAGCCACATCCCTCCGGAATCAATGCTGCTATTGATATTAAACTGCAGCAGCTGATTTAGGCTCCTGTGACATATGGACTGCTGTCCACTAGGTACTGAACTGCAACCACTAAACTCATTTCACTGGGATCTCAGCTCCAAATGGAGTATTAGGGATAAACGGTCAGTGCTTTAATGGTCATTTCACACTTCATCATCAGCCCATCCATCCTCTGCACGTGCCACTTAAGGCTTCCATTCCTTCCCTCGAATATATCAGAGCAAAAAGGAATGTGACAAAACAAACGCTGAAAAAAAAAGGAAAAAAAAAAAAAAGCAACCTTTGCTTGTTGTTGGTGGGTGTTTCTCCCCTCTAACGAAATGGCGAATTGTCCCATTATCCTCATTTCCCGCAGAAATCTGGATCCGCAGGACCTTCGGTGCAGCAAAGCAAAGCTCTGCCACAGGCAGCTTGTGTGTGGAGTGCTTCTGTTTTACATACTGACACGCATTTTAACATGGAAAAGGTCAGAGATGGAAACAGCACAGCTTGTTGCTGTGACAGCAGACATTTAACAGAAAGACTTCTGGACACACTACAGTTTAAAATAATTTAGTAAAATAATTGCCATGATTGATTTTTTAGGTCCCCGGGTTCATACCACACACTTTTGTGTGACAACTCCCTTCAGTGCTGCTTTTTCTTTCTTCTATGGGTTTTTTTTTTTTCTCCCCTCTCTCCAGCAATGACAAGAAATGCATTTCAAATAAGTTCTGGGGTGTTGTCAAAGTTCACTCAGATTCCCAAACTCCATCATTTGCTGAGCAGGAGCAGAGGGCAGAGCTGCTGCCAGCTCTCTGCGCAGCTGGAGGCTGCAGAAATCAGATTTTGGTTCTGCCACTGCAGGCCCAGCTTGTCAGGAGTGCAGCTCCTGCCTTGCTGCAGACACGGCCACATCAGCCTGCACTGCCCTGGAAATAATCAGTAATTAATGAAATAAAAGCCAGGAGGTGTCTTATGTTTGGGGGGCAAAGGGATTGTGAGATGTCAGAGAAATAAGCAAAGCTGATGAACTTCAGAGAAGCACAAAGTCCATTCCATGCACCCATTAAAGTGAATTTGGGCACAAGAACACCTATAACAGTAAACATCACTGATTTATATTCTGAATTTGCTCCACAGTCAGTGGAGGAAAGCAGAGGGGTCTGAAGACAACCTCGGTGCTCTGCTGAGCTTTGGCACAACCCAGAAGGAAACCCCCTAAAGTCACTGAAGGGAATATTACAAGATTCATTAAACAGGGAATTAGAAATCCAAACTCAGGCCATAGCAGAGGCCTGCACCAGAAAGAAATCAGAAGGGATTTTGCTTTCATTTCACAAGAATTCTATTTTTTTTTAAATAAAATCTCTATTCTGGTCTCCACTCAGGACCTGGAACAATGAAATTGCACGTTTTTCTTAGATATCATTTTCATCAATGAAAATTCAGCAAAATTCTCAAAAATTCTCTAAAAATTCTCAAAAACTCTCAAAAATTCTCTAAAATCCTCAGCTTCCAAGGGGCTGCAGCCCCGTTCTCTCCTGTCTGATGTGGGGAGGGAGCAGCAGAGCAGCCCTTCCCTCACACCAGGGCATGCTGTTATTGCCTTAAAGCCAACCATTTAAATTACCCCTTGTGGGTCCTACTCCAATTACCTCCCATGGTTCTATTCCATATTACTGGTCCTGTTACAAAGCTCCTTTCACAGTTCTATTTTTCCAGAGTCTCTCCCTCCCCTCCTGGCACTCTGCTCCTCCCTGAGCCTGGAGCTGCCATCCCCAACCTCACTGTCCCAGCTCTGGTATTCCAACCACCCCAGTGAAAATGTTGTAGGATGGATCTGTGGGTGTAAATACAGGAGTAAATGCACTGAAAGAGGAGAGGTTTAGGTGAGAATTAGCAAATAATTCCCCCCTGTGAGGGAGGGGCTGGGGTTCCCAGAGCAGCTGTGGCTGTTCTGGATCCCTGGCAGGGCTTGGAGCAGCCTGGGGCAGTGGGAGATGCCCCTGCCAGGGCAGGGCTGGGGTGAGATGAGATTTAAGGTCCCTCCCAACCCAAACCATTCCCCAATTCCACACTGCACACCCTCCAGCACTGGGAAATCTGGGATTTCAGCAGGGTCCTGATGGAAACACGGACCCAAGGCACTGCCCCACCACCTGAAGCACCTGGGCTGCACAGCACCCACCCTACAGATAAATCAGATGTTTTTCCCCTCCAAGATATGGCACAGCCAACTTGTGATGCCATTGCTGGTGCAAACCATTCCTGGTCTGAAATGCAATACTTAAATACACACTGCAGCTTTTGACTTCTCTCTCATTCTCAGTATACTTAATTCTGACAGCTCTAAACAAATGTCAAACTTGCTTTCAATTTCCTCCCTCCTCCTCCCCACACTTTGTGCTGGTGCACTGCTAACAGAATTAAAACTTGAAAATAGCCTTAGGCTTTCCAACCACTTTTGAGCAGGATGGGAGGCTTTTGTCTATTTCAGAATAAAAACTCAAAGATAGTAATTTTGCCATATTTTTAAATAATAAACCAACAAATGTTCATAGCTAAAATGGGCTGTAAAACGCAAAGAACAAACAACAACACAAAAAACCCAACAAAAAAACCAACAACCCACCAAGAAAAATGGATACCATATTGCAAAGGAAAAAGAGTTAGATTGTCATGAATCTGAAAGGAAATCAATAGGACAACTTTGGAGACCCATTTCAATCTGTTGTTGACATTGTTTTCTAGTAGTAATTTTCTCAAAATGTTAACAGTATTGAGTTTGCTTATTGATTCTATTATTTTTGACCTTGCATTAGTGTGGGCTAATCTTACATGCCATAAAATTTCCTTTCACAGCTAAAATTATTGTAGGGCTCTGGGGGAAAGTTACAATCAGGTCACAGCCCCCTCAGGATTTTGATGAGCAGATAACTGGCAATAATGAGTGATTTTCCCTTTCTAGATGCCTTTCTCTGGTTTCTTACAGACTTTAGGCAGCGTTGTCGTGCAAGTGATAGGAATATTGGCCCAAATCCCCAAAATCCCAATAAACTGAGGGTGTCCTGTGCCTGGGATGTGGCTGCAGAGCTCCTGGCAGCAGCAGCTGCTGCAACATTTCTGATCCAGCAGCAAAAGGAGCCACTCCACCCCAGAGCAGCCAGAAACACAAAGTAAAGAGCCTGAGATCCTCCTCACCACATAAATTCATGTTGTGTGTTCTTATCCACACACCTGTGAGACCTGATTTTCACTCCCTCTTCCTGAAGCATTAATTACAGAGCCTTTCTTTTTATTTATTTATTTTTTTAAAAATTTTTTTCCTCAGGATTCCTGTATGAAGTGCTCAGAAGGGGCAGTGCTAAATTAATCAGCAGCTGCTCTGTGGTTCAATAGTTTAGCAGCATCCCCAGTACTTAAACATCTCTCAGAAGACAAAGCCATTTGTTCCAGGGAGGATTTTCTGGGGCTCCTGAGTCCCTGAATCCTCCTGAGCACAAAAAGGGAAATTTCAGCTTCCAAGCCACACATAAAGCACCAAACTGGGCCTGTGCCTTTGCTAAAAATCAGATTTTTGTGAGCAAACCCCACACAGTTCTGGGGTTAAACTCTGATTTTTCAGAGCACCACAAATAGCCTGACATTTGGAGTTCCTCAGCTACAGCAGGCACCCAAACAGCCCACAGCCAGGCTGGTATCAAAAGGAGATATTTGGGATTCTGCAGCCTCAGAAAGGTCTAGACAGAGGCAGATGTTGCTGATGAAAGGAGTTTCAGAGCACCCAGAGCCAGGGGAGGCTCCCAGGGGATTGAAGGTGGGAGGATTTTTGCCTCCAGCTCCATTTTTAAAGGTATGGATTGCCCTGGGAACAGTTAAAAGTCACAGGTGCCCTGCAGCTCTGCTTGGAAAAATACCTCAAATTTCATTTAATAACAGGCTTGAAACTTGAGACACAATTATTTATAACAATGGGTAAGATTTCTGTCTGGTTCTCCCTCATGGTCATCTTGGGTGCTAAAAGGGCTCAATAAAAATTAAAAATGGTAGCAGCTTGCTCTGTTCTGCTGATGAAGAGTTTTTCTTTGAACCATCTTTAAGGCTGATAGATCATTCCAAGAATGATCCATGTAATCCTGAAATAAAACAGGGAGCATTTCATCCCAGGTTATCCCAGCTTAGTCCATCCCAGCCTTAAGTTTTGGTGTCCAAATCCTGACAGCAGCAACCCCAAAGGGAAACACAAAGGCAGGAATGAGGACTAGACAGACTAAAATTACAGATTTTTGGATGGGTAGGGTTTGGAAAGTTCAACAAGAGAAATGTCAAAAAAATCTGAGCAGAGAAAGGATTTTCATTTTCTAATAGTTTGGAAAATTCTGGAAGATTCACCCTCCTGCTCTGCATTTTGATCAGGAAAAACACCCCCAAAATCTTTGATCTAAAGAGAGTCCTTACAAACACACACACAAATCAGGCAAAAATGTATGGAGCATATTTATGTGTAAAAGTTGTAATAAATAAAATAAATTTAAAATTAATTTCAAAACAAGATGAGAGCTCTGTTAAAAAGTCCATATCAAACCAGAGTTTTCTTGGAAAGAGCTGTTGTTCCTTTTCCTCCATACATAAGATTAATGGGCACACACTTGTTGAACATTTGGGTTTTGCTGGATCACTATTTCCCCATCGAAAACAATTCCATTGCAATAATGTCACAAAACATTTCTTTACCAAATCAGATGGGAAAAATTTAATTTTGCCTCCAAGAAACCTGTGGCCTTTTTCTAGGAATACAAGAGCTCTTAGGACTTTTTTTGTCCTTTACTTTGAACAACTTTAAAAGACACTTCATTAACTGCAAGAGCAGAGCAAGAAGTCACAAAATGGAAAATTCTTTCACTGTTGTCCCTCAAATTTGAGGGAACAGCTTTCATCCATCGAGCTGGAAATGCCACAAACACCAGCACAGGCCTCCAACCCACCAGGAGAATACTTGAGCACCGACTTAAATATTATCCAGGTTGTCTAATCTGTGTTGTCTACTTCTGCTGTTATTGCATTTTTGTGGTATTGGAGAAAGAACAAAGGGAGGAAAAGTTGGAGAAGATTTAAAGAAGCATGAAGCCAAAATAACTTACAAGACTGGAATGATTTTTTTTTTTGTTTTTGACCTCAAGGGGAAAAAGCATTTTCCAAGACCTAATTTGATAAACAATCAGTTTTGTTTCTCTGCAGCCCAGTTGAAAGGAATTCAAGAAATCAAAATAAAGAGAGATTTTCTCTATTAAAATGACACAGGCACGAGCATCTTTGGATTTTTGTTGTAGGAACCCTCCCAAAGTCAGACACAAAGGTGAGACGAGCCCGAGCCAGTCCCCACAACACCCATCAGCAGGAACTTCCAGGGGCTCTTACATGCAAGAATAATCCTCATCCATGGGCTCCTAGCAGGGGAATTTCAGGGAACTGGAGCTGCTCAGCACTTTTACAGGCCCCATTAAGCCTAAGTGGAAGCTGACAGAATTTAGGGGATGAGTCTCCCTTGAGCTATGACCATCCTGCTCATCCCTGGCAGTGCAAAATGCACCTTAAAGAGAGCATAAATCACATCCAGGAAGGGCTGAAAAGGTCCCCAAAAACATCAGTGACCAGCACTGAGACCTGAGCTTCAAAGTGACTTTGGTGCTTCTGGAAATTGCTGGGGAAATCCTTCCAAGTGTCCCCAGAGGAGCAGGAGCCAAGGCTGGATCCGTGTGCCAGGCAGGACCAGGCAGCACAGCCCGTGCTGGGAACCCCTGATGGGTTTGTCCTGCCCCATCTGCTGCTCCCTGGGCACCCCCAGGCCTGGCCCTGCCCATGGATCCTCTGGGATGGACCCTGGCTGCCCCCCAAGCATCAAAGTGACAAAATTCCAGCAGCCTCTGTCTCATCTCACTGACCCCTCAGACCCTGGTGTCTGTTTCCTTGTGCATTTTGTCTGGTTTTATTATTATTATAATATTATTATTATTATTTTAAATTTTAAATTTTTATTTATTCAGGTTTTTTTGGTTTTTATTTTGTTTCCACTCCAGCTGTACTTCAGGATCATCCCATGGGATACCAAGCCCAGACTCTCCCTTCTCTACAAAATCTCCTGCATGAACTCTAAGAAATCAGTCTCTGCTCTCTTCTTTCATCTTTCCAAAGTGATTTTTGAGTTGTGGACCCCATGTCTCACAGATTTTAACCCACAGAGGATTGGCAAATTGAGCAAAGGGATATTGGTTTATAACACCATTGTTAGGTGGTTCCAGCAAACTGGAAACTTTACATTTTAAAGTGCAAGGGGATGAAGGGTGTGCCACTGCAGGGAACCTCCAAGGGCACCTGTGTGTCTCACCTCTGCTCACTTTTATCATGGTAATGTTTATATAAAACAGATAAAAATATAAATAATAAATAAATATGTACATATCTAGTAGTGAGAAGGTAAAAAACTGTCCCTTTATTTACAAGGCAGAGGCCAGACAGAGCCAGCCAGCACCAGTGGGGATAAAACTTCAGAAAAATGCCACAAAAATGACTTTTTTTGGGAGAGGCAGAGGAGAGAGGAGGCTGAGGAAGGAGCTGTGGCTTCAGGAGTTGCAGTGAGCAGCAACCCCTGCCAGGATCAGCCCCTCTGGCACGGGGGGTTCCCAGCTCCTTCCACGCCTCCCCACTGCTCCCACAGCACCAAAACCACCCCAAAATTCCTTCTCCTGCTGGGGTGTGGGGCACAGAGCTCCAGGCAGGCCCCTGGGGCTGGGCTCTGCTCCCTCCAGCACTGCCTGCAGCAGGAATTACCCATCCTGACCATTCCACAGCCATGGAATAACCCTGCTCCTTCTCTGCCTCTGCTCCCACACCAAACTCTGCCCAATCCCAGGGGTGTTACAGCTCCCACACCAAACTCTGCCCAATCCCAGGGGTGTTACAGCTCCCACACCAAACCCTGCCCAATTCCTGGGTGTCACAGCTCCCACACCAAACTCTGCCCAATTCCTGGGTGTCACAGCTCCCACACCAAACTCTGCCCAATTCCTGGGTGTCACAGCTCCCACACCAAACTCTGCCCAATTCCTGGGGTGTTACAGCTCCCACACCAAACTCTGCCCAATTCCTGGGGTGTTACAGCTCCCACACCAAACTCTGCCCAAT
>WEIU01009141.1:487675-504392 GCA_013389925.1 Aegithalos caudatus
ACAGCTCCCACACCAAACTCTGCCCAATTCCGGGGTGTTACAGCTCCCACACCAAACTCTGCCCAATTCCTGGGGTGTTACAGCTCCCACACCAAACTCTGCCCAATTCCTGGGTGTTACAGCTCCCACACCAAACTCTGCCCAATTCCTGGGTGTTACAGCTCCCACACCAAACTCTGCCCAATTCCTGGGTGTTACAGGATCCCAGCTCCCCAGCACACCTCTCTTTGTCTGCACACTCTGGTGTTGCTGGGAATAGCTCCTAATTCATTATTAATCTGACATTTCTCCCCGTTCCCCGTGTTTCCCTGTTTCCCCAGCCCCATTATTATCAAACAGCTCTGCTGTGATAGACTGCTGATCCTCGTCTTCATATTGATTAATCTCATTTTCACATGCATCACCCTGACTCCCAACATCTTCAGGCTCAGGCTTTTCACAATGACTCATTTGCCAGACAGATTTTCCTTGCTGGAATCATCCCCAGCGTGGGAATGTGCTGGACCAGTTTCAGGTATGAGCCCATATTTTGTGCAGCTCCATTAGGATAACTCAGAAATTCGTGTTCAGAGCTCAGCAGAATCACTCAAACCCCCCAGGAGTGTGGGGAATAAACTGAATCTGTCCCACAGTGTTTGCCTCCCTCTGTCTCAGGGAAGGAATATGCCAATCATGCTTGGGCTTGATCCTTATCGATGTAATTAAAATGCAATTTATTTTTTTGGATTAATTTGTAGATTAAACAGAGTCATTTTATTACCTTTATCTCGGACATCTAAAATATTTAAGCATTTACCATTACCGAGTTAGCTAAATAAATCTTTAATTTAGCATAATTAGATTTGTTTAAATTAAGAAATGTGTTGATATTGCAAAATAGTTTCATATTCATTTGGAACACTAAATTAGAACTTAAAAACAACTCATAGTTTTCCCTGCTTTCCCAGTGTACAGGTCATGGAATACATTTATCTAGCAGAGCACGTGCTCTTCCCTCCACATTAATCCAGAACTCAGAACTTTTCCTGCCATTGCCTCAGCCCTGGGAGCCTGTGCTGGCAGGGAGAGGAGGAATTTTTCCTTTATTTCCACATACAGGGGGCAATGTGAGGCAGGTTTATCCAAAGGCAGAGGGATGCTTCTGGTCCAGAATCTGATTCTGGACGTGTCAGGGAATTATGGAATTATGGAATTATGGAATGGTTTGGGTTGGAGGAACCCTAAAAGTTCCTCTTGTTCCACCCCAGCCATGGCAGGGACATCTCCCACTGCCCCAGGCTGCTCCAAAGCCCCAAATCCAGCCTGGCCTGAGACATTTCCAGGGATACACAACAGCCACAGCTTTCTGGGCTTGTTCTGCACTTGTCCAGCAGGGAAAGCTCAGGATTGTGGCAGATATTTTCATTATTTTCCTGTCCCAACAGCACAGCCAAACCTCTCTCCTTCATCCTCAGCCCCTGCCTGCACTCCAGCTGCATTTCCACCTGAGGCTGCAGCCACAATTTCCACATTTCCCTCTAGAATTCCTTTGACTCTCCTAATGCTCAGTCCCTAATTTTAGGAAACTCTTCTCATCTGACGACCCAGCTCTTAAAAACCTCACTTTAAAACCCCACTCCATCAGCGCCTGCATTTTTCATGAACTTTGGGTGCATTTGGGCTCAAGGACAGCCCGGTCTCTATTTCAACACGAGGAAATAAAGAACATCCCGGTTCCTGTGCCATTAACAGATCGTTCCCTTCCATCAGGTGGAAGAGTGGCATCAAAAGCAGCATTTTCACCTCGATTTTCTCTGATTTTTCTGTGCAGCCCCAGGCTCTCGGGACCCTGAGCCTGACATTGCTGGGGCAGGACAGGTTTCTTTGGGTAACACCTTTAATATTGCACTTAAGATGCCTTAAATATGTTGGGTTTTTTTCATAAAAAGTGTTCATATTTCTGAGGAGCAGGAGGGAGCAGTGACCAAGCAGCCCCAACATCTCCTGTTCAGCCACTTATTCACCAAAAAATCTCCACTGAACTTCCCCCTACAGCACCTTTAGCCTAAAAGGGTCTGAGGACAGGGGCAGGTATCCAAAGAGAAGGAATCACACATTTCTGATAGCCCAGAAAGGGAATTGTCACAAATCCATGCAGCTCCTTCTGTCACCATCACCACAGCTGGCCAAAATCCCCTTTTCTGTATAAATAAATGCACTTTTCATAGCCCTGAAACAGCAGACGAGCCTCTCTTCCCCCTTGGTTTTCTCCAGATAATATAAAATTCAGCATTCAAGGTGCTCTTTTAAAAGTAGGTTACCTCCCGATGAAAATAAGAGTTTGTATTTGTGCTGACAATAGTGGATGATGTTACTGCTGTGCTGGATTAAAAAAAAAAACAACCACAGAACACCAAGAACAAAAGATCCCTTCCCTTCCTCACTAAAATTCCCTCTGTTTGACTCAAGGACACCTTGCAAGAACACCCCTCACACCGGATTGAATTGTGAGCTGCACCCTCCTTTTCACAACCAGGCAGGGAAACTTTCTGAACTGCAAAGACTTTGAGCACATTTTAAACTTTTTTTTTTCTTTTTTTTTTTTTCTTTTTTTTTTCCCTTTTGACATTTTTCCCCCCTGAAATCAAGCAAGCTGATTTTTTTTTTTCTCTTTCCCCAGCAAAGCTCCATGTCCAGTGCGTGCCCCCGGCGCTGTAACTCCTGCAGTCCTCCCCTGTAAGATCTCTAACCTCGCCAGCCAAGCACAAAAGCCGCGAATATAAATATTTGCAATTCCATCCTGTGCCGGAGAGCCCCGGGGGATGAAGTGCGCTGCGATTTGCAGCCCGCCGGCCCTGGGTGCTGCTCCCAGTCTGCAGGAATGTGGGAGCCCTGACAGGAGCATTAAACAGGGAATGGCACAGGGATGGGCATTAAACAGGGAATGGCACAGGGATGAGCATTAAACAAGCAGGGAATGTCACAGGGATGGGCATTAAACAGGGAATGGGCACAGGGATGGGCATTAAACAGGGAATGGACACAGGGATGAGCATTAAACAGGGAATGGCACAGGGATGGGCATTAAACAAACAGGGAATGGCACAGGGATGGGCATTAAACAGGGAATGGACACAGGGATGGGCATTAAACAGGGAATGGCACAGGGATGGGCATTAAACAAACAGGGAATGGGCACAGGGATGGGCATTAAACAGGGAATGGACACAGGGATGAGCATTAAACAGGGAATGGCACAGGGATGGGCATTAAACAAACAGGGAATGGCACAGGGATGGGCATTAAACAGGGAATGGCACAGGGATGGGCATTAAACAGGGAATGGCACAGGGATGGGCATTAAACAGGGAATGGCACAGGGATGGGCATTAAACAGGGAATGGCACAGGGATGGGCATTAAACAGGGAATGGCACAGGGATGGGCATTAAACAGGGAATGGCACAGGGATGGGCATTAAACAGGGAATGGCACAGGGATGGGCATTAAACAGGGAATGGCACAGGGATGGGCATTAAACAGGGAATGGCACAGGGATGGGCATTAAACAGGGAATGGCACAGGGATGGGCATTAAACAGGGAATGGCACAGGGATGGGCATTAAACAGGGAATGGCACAGGGATGGGCATTAAACAGGGAATGGCACAGGGATGGGCATTAAACAGGGAATGGCACAGGGATGGGCATTAAACAGGGAATGGCACAGGGATGGGCATTAAACAGGGAATGTCACAGGGAGGAGCATTAAACAGGGAATGGCACAGGGATGGGCATTAAACAGGGAATGGCACAGGGATGAGCATTAAACAAGCAGGGAATGTCACAGGGATGGGCATTAAACAGGGAATGGGCACAGGGATGGGCATTAAACAGGGAATGGACACAGGGATGAGCATTAAACAGGGAATGGGTACAGGGAGGAGCATTAAACAGGGAATGGGCACAGGGAATGGGCACAGGGATGAGCATTAAACAGGGAATGGGCACAGGGATGAGCATTAAACAGGGAATTGCACAGGGATAAGTGCAGGCTGGGCCCCCTCCCTGCAGAGCATCACACGGAGCTGCTGCTGCTGCTTGGGCTGGGATAAACCAGCTGGAGTTCTTTGGGAACATTGAAAAAGTTGAATAGATGTTATATGTCATATATACTATATACTACATATTGTATATTATATTTCTTATATCTTGTATCTTATCTCTTATCTCTTATATCTATTATCTTTTATGTTTTATATAATATATAATTATTTATACTGAATTCTGCAATCCCCACAGTGGAGCAGCTCCAGGTGATGAACCCAGCCCCTGTGGGATGGCACAGGCACAGATTATTTCCCTCATCACTAACAGTGCATGCTCTGATGAGACACAACCATTGCAATCTGCTCCAAAAGCCCAAAAAGAAGATTCCAAAAATTTTATGCATATTGGCAGCCACGTATTCTCTACAAACATGATTTTCCACTCAGGTCATGATGCCATCCTAAACTCCCAGTCAATTTTTGCAGCTAAGTTCTAAAGCCCTGAAAGCAGCATTTTGTAATGGAAATGCTGATCCAAGCTGAAGCAGAGCAGCAAGAAGAGTGCCACACGCTATAAAAATAAAAGTGAATCATAAAGCAGTTAAGGTTTGATTACTATAAAATACCTGGGCTAGAAATTTTCATTCAGACTTGGGGTTTTTTTTTTAATTACATCTCATGACCTAGAGATACTTTTTGGACAGATGATGTCTGGGGAATTAGATGAAAGATCCTTTTTGTAGGTTCAGGATACAGCACTAATGTGTTCCATGGTCTCCTTGAAGCATAAAACACAGGACTTTGAAAGTTATTTGGTCTGCTTGTAAATAACAGTGGGAAGTGGAGCTTGCAATTAAAGAGAAACTCCTTCCCTCAGCTCCAGCCAACCAAAACTGGGATTTCTAGGGGTAAAGCAAAAAAAGCAAAAGAAAAAAAAAAGGAAAAAAAGGAAAAGCCTCTCAAGATTTCAAAGACGCCTGGTAGGAATATTTCTTAATTGAGCCATGCTTTAGAGCTGCATGGAATTGTTCTTATTAAAAATTGAATAAGAACAGAGGAGAAGAACATGGGAGTTTTGAGAGATTAGAGCTTTGTAAGATTTACTTAAAAGGTTTCTATTAGACTTCAGGGCTTCTCTCACGTCATAAGAGCTCACCTCTACACTAAATAACCTGAAAAATTGGGGTTCCAGCCACCAAACCCTGCAATCAATTGTGTGGAAACCAGGAAAATCCTTTCTTTGCAGGACAGTGGCTGTGCTGATGCTGGAGCCACGTGTTTGCTTTCCTTGCCAAATAATCATCACCTTCTTCCTCAGCTTGGCAGGTTCATTTTCAACCCACACCTCTCCCTGAAGTTTCTGATTTAACTCCTTGAGAGCTGCCCCAATCCCTGTTTCCCACCCCATTTCCTGAGGGTTGGGTATTCCAGAACACACAGAAATTTCCTTACCCTGACAACATCCCATGAACCTCAACATCCAGAGGGATTCCATCTATTTTTAAAAACCCTTCCAAACAAAGGACACAATCCCTGCCTTAAAACCACTGCCAATCCCAGCCTCCTTCTGGATTTCCCCCACCTTTCTCCACTAAAATTGCAGCTTTGAAATCCTTAAAAACCCCACTTGCTCTCTTGTTTTGGAGCCCACCTGCCTGGGGCTGGATGAGCTGGAGACAAAATCCCTCTCCCAGCTCCTGGGCTCCCTCTGTGCCAGCCCTGCCCTCCTGCACCTGCCAAGCTCCCTGGGTACAATTTGGGGATTTCAAAATTAAACACTTCAATGCTTCTGGGCAACCTGAGCAGCTCTGCTGATCTTTGCTCATCTTGCCTTTCCAACTCCCCCACCCTGGCTCACTGAACATTTTCCCTTTTATTTTAAAATCAAAATCTCCAGTGCCACATTCCCAGCCCATTCCCCTTTTTGCAGGGCTGTTACATCTTTTGAAAGGAGTTAATCCTGACCCTCCAGAGCTGCCAGGGGACAGAGGAAGCTTCAAAAAATATAAAAAAAAAGCTGCTGAAGTGTGGCTTGGGCTGATCTGAAAGATATGTGGGAATGGAAATGCTGCTAATAGACTTGGTATGTACTAATAGCAATTAAAGATTTACTGCCTGGCTTTAGTTTGAACAGCTCTTATGATCAATCAGCAATCTCTGCATTGCTGGGGAAGAGAAATAAAAATAGAGGAAAAGCAAGAATGATGGGCTTTATCTGGAGATTTGGAGCAGCCCAGGTTTCCCTGAGCTGGCAGGGCCACAGAGGCTGAGTGGCTCAGGAGAGCCACAGCATCACTCCCCACCTCATATTTGGCATTAAAATGCATTTTTAGGGCTCTGCCAGTAGAATCCACGAGCTCAGCCTCTCTCACAGCTTCCCCTGAGGGAGCCTGGAGCCTCCCCTGCTGCAGAGGTGCAGAGAGGGGCAGGAGGAGTTTCCATCACCCTGGAATGCAGCAAGCCCTGGTGCTCCCAGCCCTGCAAGGATTTACTGCTTGATCCTCGTCACCCCCATCCCTAAAACACAGAAATGATTAAAAGCAACTAAGTGGGAATAAAAGGATGTTCCTGCTGTGCCCAGTTCTTCTGGGAACTGCCTCAGTGCTGCAGTCAGTCCTTCTGGGAACAGCCTCAGAGCTGCTGCTGTGCCTCCACTTGCTGGAGATGGAGCCAAGCAAGGAACTGGAATGAATAATTTAATCTGGGAGTTCAAGCTTTTTATTTATGCTACATTTATCAGTAAACTACGGGTTGGTCTCGTCTTCTTTTCATTCGTGACAATAAATGCCCTGAATTTTAAATCAGGGGGAAAAAGAGAGTAAGTTATGAAATAATTAAAAGATGGGATATGGTTAATGATAAAAGGAGATAAAATTAAACAAGTTAGAAAAAACCTTATGGGATAATTCACCAAAGAAAAGACACCAGGATGGGCTGCACAAAGAGAAATAAAAGCAGAGCCCACCAGCTGTAGAAAAATCACTTTAAAGCAGTCTGAACAACCTTTCAGCAAATGTGAATGAAATCTAAACTTATGTGCAATAAAGTTGCTGGGTTTTGCCTTTAAAAAAATCCTTAGCCTGCTAAAAATCAGACTGTTAATAATCTTTCCAATTTAGGCATTTCTAAAAGTCTCCCTAGGAATATTCTTAGAACCTGAACATCCCTTCTTAAAACAACACCACGGCAAAGGAAATTTGATTTTTGTGAAGTGTTAAACACCTCCTTAAAAGAACTGAAAGGGATTTTTAAGTTTTCAGCAGGGCAGGCTGCCTCGTAGTCACAGAATATTCAGCTGTGATTTCAACAGGAGAGCTCTGCTCTTCAGTGTTAGCTCACACAAACCAGGGCAGGGCTCCCAGGGCTCCCTGTACAGAGCCAGCAGAACTGGGAAAACCCATGTCCAGCTTCCTTTTCTCTTTCTTTATCTGGAGATGACAAAATTATTGAGAATTTGCTGACGCTGCTCTGAAGAGTCACCTAAAAAGCCCAGATGTGGTACAAGATATAATTAGAAAATGCATCAAAAGTTTTTTTGAGGTAAACCTCTTATAACCCATATCATTAGAGAAATTTCTCTCTCTTTTTATATTTTTTTTCTTTTTTTTTTTTTCAATTAATTACATTTTAAGCGTTGGCTAACGAAGAAAACCAGTCCTAGAAACAGCAGACAATGAAAGCTGTCAATTCTTGAGCAATTCTTGATTCTCATAGCAACCCTCTGTGAGCTCCAAGATGGTTTAGCACAGATTTATTGGAGGGGCTCTGCTGACACAAACCCTCTCCCTGGAACGCTGTGCTTCCTGTTTAGGGTCATCCCCAGCCCAGGCAATGCTATTTAATTGTTTTTAATTAGCCTCAGATCCCTCCCACCCTAAATGCACTCCAGAACACTGAATTTATCAACATTTTGTGTGCAACAGATAAAAGTCTAACGGGCAAAGTCTCCAACTGCTGCTGCCATTCATTTTGATAAAACACTAGCCATGAATAATTAGTGTTCATTTGCTCTAATTAAGGAATCTCACTAATGGGAGCTGGATTTAGACTGGGCTGGAACAGATTCCTGGCCCAGCAGGCTCAGACCCCAGCCCAGGTGGGCACGGGGCTGCTCCCCAGGGCAGGGGAGCACTGGGAGGAGATTTCCAGCAGTACCATGGGCTGCAGCATTTCCCAGCTCCTCCAGATCCTGTGAATTCTGCCTAGAGCAGAAATTCAGTTCTGGGAGTCAGCAGAGCAGATGCACAGATGCTTTTCTTTATATATTATTGGTATTCTGCAGTAAACTCGTGTGAGAGTGAGCACTTACAGAGCAAAGGATGGAGCAGGCAGGGAGATTTACAGCTCTGCTGGGAGCTCAGGAGCTTTGCCCAGGGGCTGGAGCTGCCCAGGGAGGAGATGGAGCTGCTCTCCTGCCTGTCACCACATGGCTCATCACCATCATCATCATCATCACCATCATCATCCCCAAAATCACAGCCTGTGCCTGGCAGCATCATCCTGGCACTCCTGGAGCTGCCCAGGGAGGAGATGGAGCTGCTCTCCTGCCTGTCACCACATGGCTCATCACCATCATCACCATCATCATCATCATCACTGATTAAATAATCACGTCCTGTGCCTGAGAACTGCCCAGCTTGGTGCTGTGAGCAATTCCCACCTGCTCCATCCTCCTGGGGCTCCAGACAAGACAAGATTCCCTTGAACCCCTGGGAGATCACCCTCAGGGGGGGCACTGCTCCACCACCAGCTCTGGCTGCTGCTCCCCTCAGCTCCAGCACTGCCTGTGCCACCCCTTGGCTGAGCCCCCCCAGTTTAAATCTTTATCTCAGGCACTGCTGGAGCACCCCTGATTGCTCCAGGGCAGTGGCAGTGCTGCTTCCATTACAGGTGCAGCCCCAAACCTGGGAATTTGTTCTGCTGCCTGCCTTGCCCCACTCCTGTCTGGGAATTGATGCTCCCAGCACCAAAGCAGAAGAAAATCCCTCGTCCTGCTGGTGTCCAGCTCAGCTGAGGGCAGACCCTGCCTGGAGCTGCTCCAGTGCTCATCCTGCACCAGTGGCCCTGTGCTGCTCCTCTCTCCTTTCTTTCCCAGGAGAAAGCTCCTTTCCTTTCTTTGCCCAGCCCTGCAGAGCTGTGGCTGCCAGGGCTGCAAGCCCCAGCACAGGGGATGCTGCAGGCAAGGCTGGGGAGGGGGGAAGAGAAACCAGAATTCAAATCCCAGCTCAGAGCTGGGAAAAGAAACAGAGCCTGTGCTTGTCTTGTTCCCTCTAGAGGGGAAATCAGTGTTCTAGGGGATGTGGAGTCTCTGACAGAGCAGGAAGAGAGGAAAATGCAGTTGGAATTGAAGATCAGAAAACGCCAGATTGGCCAGTTGAGCTGGGTACCTCAAGCAAGTTTTACAATTTTATGTATCTATAGTTGTGGGCAGCCCATTGATAACTGGAGTTGTGCAGGGAATAAACAAATGATGCTTCATCTATTGCATTATCATTTGGGGTTTTCTGTCCTCTAAAAATGAAAAAAATTGTTGGCACTTTAAAAAATAATTCCCACTTAGATTCCCCTTAAGTGCTGCCCCTTCACTAATTCTTCTATGTTTTCTGTTAACTAAAAGAAAACAATTATATTCATTAAATCAGTGGGATTTACAGTTCAACACCTCTGCCTTTAAAACGGTAAAAATAATTTCAAATTTAAAAAAAAATCCTAAAAAAATATTATTATTTATGCCAAATCCTACTTTTTTTGTTCCCCTCTCTAAAATGCCATCTGGGAGGAGGCCAAATTACACCTGAAGCAGTTCTATGGGGCTCAATAGCACAATCAGATTTCTGTGGGAATGGTTATAGATTCTGCTCTACACCAGTGTTAGTTGGCTCAGCTATAAAATATCCATATCTCTGTATCAATGATAGATGACCCGGGATAATAAAAGATCTTGACTTGCGTGTATGTTAACAATTAATGGGATGTATAATGTATCACATACTGTGTGTGGAAGGTAATAAAGAGGTGTAAATGAGAATTACCCTGGTTAATTGGTGTCATTAATGGTTCTTTTGTTCTGC
This sequence comes from Aegithalos caudatus, assembly GCA_013389925.1. Classification (NCBI taxonomy): domain Eukaryota; kingdom Metazoa; phylum Chordata; class Aves; order Passeriformes; family Aegithalidae; genus Aegithalos; species Aegithalos caudatus. The sequence goes on from WEIU01009141.1 coordinate 497,773, forward strand.
TAGAAAAGCAGTGTCTTGTTCTGAGGGTGATGTTGGAGTGCAGGGTCCAGAGCTGGGATGAGTTTAAAATTCCAGCTTGGCAGGGAGGGCTCCTGCAGGCTCTGTCCTGGCAGGGATCCTGCCCAGAAATCCGGGTTCCATCCTGGTTTCCTCTCTCAGGGAGCCCCTGATTAGAGGATTTTCCCCAACAAATCCAGTACCAGATTCTAAAGATGAACAAAGTCCACAGCCCTGGTCTCTGAAGTTTTTTATTCTATTTTCTCTCGTGGCTGGTGAGCTGTTCAGTCCAGGCTGGGCTTGCTGGATACCAGGAATGGCAAATGCCTCATGGTGGGAATCCAAGGCCTTTCAAGGACATTTGAGCCAATTAACTCTTAAAATGTATTATGTTTACAATTTTACACCAACAATCACCATCTATTCTAAACACAGAATTTTCACCTCAGATCTGTCCCACCAATCCCCTTGTGCCACCATCCCAGCAGAAGATGAGGGAGAAGAAGGAGAAGAACCTGGGTCACCACCCCAAATTCTCCATCTCACCTTCAACTACCCTCATTCTAAAAACCCCCAAACCATAAATTTTCCCCCTGTGACAAACTAAACTACTCCTGCTTTCTAATTTGTGTTGCTTTTAATTCACCCTCTCAGCACGAGGAGTTTTTCCCCTGGATTAAAACCCAAGGCAGAGCTTTCCTGGGGTCCCAGCCGGGGTCTGAGACCCCCAGGGCAGCTGGAGGGATTTCCCCATGCCCTGGACTCAGCATGACCAGCACTGATGATGCTGAGAACCATCTTTTCCCCCCTCAATCAGGTTATATTTTAAATTCTCTGCTTCCCCCCAGCCACACCCACATCTCTCCTGTGCTGTTTGGCAATCCAAGCCTCCCAGTGCTTGGAAAATTCAACCCCACAACCCTCAGCTGGCTGGAAAATGATGCTTTTCATACAGAAATACTTAATGACAGATAAACCCAACTGCAAACACTGGGAAAGGCAAGGTGAGGAGTTAAATATTTCTTTATATTTGAAGAGGAAACTGCTGCTGGGGACCCAAATCCAAACTCCAACCCTGGCCCATGCAGAAGGACGTGCTGCTGCTCCTGAGAGTGCAGGGGAAAATGCAAAGCCTCTGCCACTGGGGCACAAATCTCAGAGGCAGGGACTCAGCAGCCCGGGAGCAGAGCCAGCTCCCATCCATCTCCTGAGAGGTGAATCCTGCTAACCACACCAAAAAATATTTAGCAATTAGAATAAAAGATCCCTTTTTAACGAGTGACTTTTTAATCAGCTCTGCCGTGCTGTAAATCAGCGGGTTCAGGCTGTTTTCCAGAGGCTGAGGGCTCCAGCTCTGGATCCAGAGCCTGGCAGGGTGAGCTGTGCCCACCCAGCCCAGCAGGAGCTCGGGGGCACCCAGGGGGGGAGAACCCAACAAAATCACTGGGACAGGAGGGCTCTGATCTCTGCATCCTGCACGGGGCCTGGGGCCACATCCTGGGATTGGGGAACAGGGATGGGCACGGGGATGGGCACAGGGATGGCACAGGGATGGGGGAAAGGAATGGGGTAAGGGATGGGACAGGGATGGGCACAGAGATGGGACAGACATGGGGACAGGGATGGGCATGGGGATGGGGACAGGGATGGGGGAAAGGAATGGGGAAAGGGATGGGACAGGGATGGGGACAAGGACTGGCACAGGATTGGCACAGGATTGGCATAGGGATTGACACAGGAATGGCACTGAGCTGGCACAGGACTGGCACAGGACTGGCACAGGGATGGGGACAGGGATGGGCACAGGGATGGGCACAGGGATGGGCACAAGGACTGGCACAGAGATTGGCACAGAGCTGGCACAGGACTGGCACAGGATTGGCAGAGGGATTGCCACAGGAATGGCAATGAGCTGGCACAGGACTGGCACAGGACTGGCACAGGGATGGGCCCAGGACTGGCACAGGGATTGCCACAGGACTGGCACAGGATTGGCATAGGATTGGCACAAAGCCCTGTCCCTCCCCACCCGGTGCAGGTGCAGCAGCAGCAGCAAGGCTCTGTTCCTGCCTGGCACCAGGCTCTGGTTATCCCCCTGGCACCAGGCTCTGCTCCTGCCCGGCCCCAGGCTCTGGTTATGCCCCTGGCCCCAGGCTCTGTTCCTGCCTGGCCCCAGGCTCTGTTCCTGCCTGGCCCCAGGCTCTGGTTATGCCCCTGGCACCAGGCTCTGGTTATGCCCCTGGCCCCAGGCTCTGTTCCTGCCTGGCCCCAGGCTCTGTTCCTGCCTGGCCCCAGGCTCTGGTTATGCCCCTGGCACCAGGCTCTGGTTATCCCCCTGGCACCAGGCTCTGTTCCTGCCCGGCACCAGGCTCTGGTTATGCCCCTGGCAGCGCTGCAGTGACAGCTGCAGACAGGAGCACAGGTCAAACACAGCTCCTGACTGAAAGCTGCCTGAGCTCCGAGCCCCCCAGCCTAACAAGAGCCCTGGGCTGTGTCCTGGCAGGGGCAGGCTCAGCTCCTGCAGCACAGGACACACACACCCCAGGACAACATTGCACCCCAGAACCTTCCCAGAGCTGCTCTGGCTGTTGTTGTTAAACCCAAGTTCTTCAGAGGGTTAATTGGCTTTTTACAAAGAGGCCTGTGCCCACTGGAAACTTCATTTCAATTACCATATTTAATAAATTAACTTAATAATGGTACAAAAAAAATGTCTGACTGGAGGTTGCTTTCATCTCGAGCTTAAGCCACTTCTGTAGCAAGCTGCTGTGGAAATGGGGTGCCTGAAGAGCACCCTAGACCCACACAATAACACTCACCCCAACCCCTGCTCCTGCCCTGTTTTACTCATACCCAGAACCAGCTTTAAGCCCCAAATCAGAGCATTCCCTCATCTGGATAAAAAGTATTAATTTTTTTTTTTTTCTTAGCATTCCCTCACACTACAGACATCTGTAGGGTTTAAAAATTTTAGAGCATTTTGAGTACATCATTTCTCTTGAACAAATTTGCATAACTAAAAGCAAACAGGCGATATAAAAATGCATTTGTGTGATCATCATTTTAAGGGGTTGACTAAAACCTTTTTAGGGAGACAATTAGAAATGCAGAGGGAGTGTGGCTGATTTATGTCTGTGACAGATTCACTGACTGCTCTGTCTTGGTGTATTCTGAGCTCTCCATCCCCATCACCAACTGGTAAACACCTCCATTAAATATTTCTCTTTTGACCTGTACACTTATATTTCATTAGCATACATTACACACAGGCCAATAGCAGAGTAATTTATCCAAACTCTCGGTGCAGTTGGTTTTGAGGGTGGAAAGTTGCAGGAAACCAGACAAAAACAAGAACCTTAAACTGCCCAGAACACAGTTGTGGTTTCTAAAAAAAACAGAGGTGATTTAACCTTAGTCACCTACATTTTTTACCCATTTTCTATTTGTATGATACAATAAGAAAAAAGCAGAATAAAATCCTGTTAACTGTGTAGGAGCCATCACAGCCCAGGAATGTGGAGTGGTGCACTTTGCCTGCCCCTACCTGAGATGGGCTCTCTCTCTCCAGCTCTTTTCCTGCTTTAAATGATTCCAACAAGCAACTGAATTTTCCCCATTTACCTTCCTCCCTCAGCTGCCCTCTTCAGGGGAGCACAAAATGAATTGGCTGTGTGTTTATGAGTTATCTGGGTCCTTCTTCCCTGTCTCAAGATCTCTCATGATGAGATTTCTCACCCATAACTAATTACTCCACTTGCACAGACCAAGGCATTCCTTCCCAACACTGACACTGATGGCAATTTGCTTAACTCCCCACCTTTTCATTTTTGGAAAAAATAAATTTAAAAAGGTTTCCTGGAATGCTCTGGAAGCATCCCTGAGTGCAGAAATGTGTGCTGAGGCATCCTGAGTGCTGAGGCTCTGTCAACTCACCATTCTCTTGGAAGCACTGGGGAAAAAAACCACAACAGGGCACTTCCTGAAGGAGTCACAGCTTTTTTTTTTGGGTGAAGAACAAGACAAAACCAGACTTTGCCACCTGAGAGGTGTGGGACAGGGCTGGGGTGCAGCTCTCCCTGCCTGGGATCAAAGGGGGTGGCAGCAAAGAGAGCTCAGAGTGTTCCATGAGCCAGAGCCTGTCCTGTGCTCACACACATCCTGGGAGAAGGAAAAGCTCTTGGATTGCAGGGAGCTGCCTCCTGCAGGAGTGCAGAGCCTCCTGGTGCTGCAGCAGGAGGGAGCTGGCACACAGCAGCTGAAATCATAACCCAGCCCTGCCCTGGCACCCTGCTCTGAGCCACAGCCCAGCTCCAGGACAGGCTCTGGATGCAGACCTGTTAATGGACCAGATCCCAGGAGAGTTTATCCAGGGATGCCTGAGGTTTTATCTCCCTGAATTTCGGGTTCTGTGGTGCCCAGGGTGCAGCTCTGAGCTCACAGTCAGGGGCACTCAGCTCTGCACACAGCAGGGACACAAAACAAATCCTTGTCCTGCTCACTCCAAGGACAACTTCCAGCCCCAAAGCACAAACAAGGGTGGCTGAGGGAGGAACAAGGATGGGAGCTCCCAGCCTGGAGCTGGAATGGGACAATTCAACCCCAAGGTGCACATGGACCAAAACTGATCACAGTGTGAGACCTGGTGACCATTTGTCAACTTTGTGTCTATTTTGTGTCCATTTTGTGACCATTTTGGTCCCCCTTGGGTGCAACCCTGGCCAGGCTCTTGTCCTGCCCAAGGTGTGTCCTAAAGGCCTTTCAATAAATCCCTGCTTTATTCTCCAGCTCTGCCCAGTCTGTGTTCCATCCCAGCCTTCCCAAGGGATCACATCCAGCTGCAGACATCCTCTCTATTACAGCTGCCAATCACTCCTGGAAGCTCCCAGGGAGAAGCATGCCTTGTGGAAAGCACCAAGGAAAGAGCTGAGGAATGGTTTTTGGTGACAGGAGGGAGAATCAGCATCACAACCCTTCCCTCCCACAACTGCAGCACAGGGAAAGTCCCCCACATGTCACAATTCCACACTTTTACCAACTTCCCTGGGAATGCAGGGGGCAGAGCAGCCCCAGGAGCACCCAGAGCTCCTGTCCCTCCTGCCTGGGCTCTGGGGGTGTCACCTCTGCCACTGCCAAAGGTCAACCCGGGCTGCCCACAACAATTACAACACCCAGCACATCCCCAGAGCCCCTGATCCCTTCCTCCTTGCTGGGGAGCCTGTCAGGAAACATTTGCTCCACACAATGGTGAGGAGGCACGGCATGCAGGGAATCACCAGAGCCTAATCCCAGCCCAGCTCAGTCATTATTGCACCCTGCTTCTTGCAGGGTGGGTTTCCAACACAAGGAGCAAAAGGAGGCTTTTTTTGTGTCCTTTCATCCCTCGTTGTGCTGAGGCTCTCCCTGCTCCAATCCCATTATCAGCAGTCCTGATGAAAGTGAATTTGCAGCCCCCTGGTCTCAGATGTGGCCCCAGACAGCTCAGTCCAGGCTGTCACCTTGCAAGTTTATCCACGCGCTGTGCAAGGATTTTTATTTCAGTTGCTATCCCCCAATCTCAATCCAGGTCAGCTTTAAAAGCTAATGATCAACAATAAATCAAGTTTACTTCAAATTAGAAATCTGCCTGTACTCAATGTGCAGCATTTCTTAAGGAAAAAGAGGCTTTCAGAGAAAACCTGATTTATTTTTTTTCCTTTCCTAAACACATCATCTTAACACGGAGCACACAAAATTCCAGTTTCATTTGCTTGTCACTGACTCCTTCAGGGAGCTCAGGGCTGAAAAAGCACCCATCACACTGCCCCAGAAATCAGGGGAACATTTCAAAGTAAAGCTAAAAAGTGCTCAGTAGAGGTTCACCAATGAAGGGGGTATTTATTACAAGGTATTTTGATCTCTGTGCAGAGGAATATTCCCACTAATATCAGTAAGGATTGGATGCACACACCCAGAGGCAGAAGCACACAGTTGTTTGCTGGCTAATAATTTTTAAGCTCAGGAAATAAATTGATCAGTATTGTTTTCCCAGACCCCAGATTCAGGAGACTTTATGAAGATGAGAGTGCTCTGACTGGGAAATAATTTCTGTTTCAGGAAGCTCATTTCTTCGAGGCAAAGAACCTGAAAGTTTATAATGCTCACCAGAAATGAGTAATAATTTATTACTTATGGATATGTCTGTGCTGTGAAGTATATGGGACATGGAATGAAATCCTGGACCTATTCAAGACCTAATAACAGAACTGCCACACTTTAAAAGGGTGTTAGCCTCCATAATTTACAGCCTAAGAGCAGATATTGGACCCTGGAAAAGTTTAATTTGAACTTCAGGGAAGAATCAGACTGTATCAGACTGGAAACCTCTCACTGGTTTCAGGAACCACTCGACTGAGTTGAAGCAACTGCATCACAGCACATCTGCAGAGGTGTCAGGGAATAATATTTATCTAAACAATGGGTGAAAGATAATTGAAAAAGAAAAAAAAAAAGCCTTGGCAAAAGCAGACACTGTGGACAAACAGCACAGAAAAAAAAAACCCAAAAGAGTAAAGTAATTCAAAATCTTCAGGGAAATAGAAATCAGGTCCTTCCTTATAGGAGCTCATGATTAAAAAAAAAAAAAA
>WEIU01009141.1:504409-517961 GCA_013389925.1 Aegithalos caudatus
AAAAAAAAAAAAGAAAAGCAAAGAAGCCCTGCCAGTGCCCTTTTAAGTGTACAAGCCTGCTGCACTGAGGATACAGTCTGCTTGAAATTAGTATAAATCTCCCAGTGTATTAAAGCAGCAGCAGATGAGGGTAGCTATGGTAATTCTAGCACTTTATTAAACACCAGACAAATTGAAGAGTACATTTCCTGCTTTTTGAAAGAAATGAATGATATCTCCTGACTGGGGGATGCTGAGAGCAAGGGAAGCTGCCTGCAGTGGCTTCCCCCAGAGCTGCAGTGCATCCATCAGGACATGGAGTGGGGCTTTCCATGGGAACACTCTGGAAGGAGAAGAGGGAACTGATTTCTTAGTGCCAAAATTAATTTGATTGTGGTGCTAACTATGCCTCTCCCCCCTGGAATGGTGCACAAATAAAGAGAAATGGCTGGGAGGGCTCGTCCCTCTCCTCAGCACTCCTGCAGCAGGGCTGAGCTCTGCACCATTCCCAGCTCCACATCCATAAAGGATCAGGGATCTGATTGGGGAAAAAAAGTACATTTGTATTTTGACCGTGTTTTATTTTTAACATAAACCATCTTGAAAAAAAAAAGTTTTATGATTTAGCATTTATGAATGACTAGATTTTAAGAGAATTGTAATATTTTTTTAGGGTATTTCAGCTCTATGAGTTATTTCTTGTAGATTCAGATAATGACATTATAAATCTTTCTGTGGAGGCAATTACTAAGGCAGAAATGGCCTATTCCCCATTGGCTTTTAGGCTCAGCTTACTGACATATTACAAGCAGGCTTACCATGGTCATTAAAAACTGATCTGGGATTTATTGTACCTCTTTAAACTCTCAGTACTTTGAAAAGTATTGAACAGAAAGGAATACAAGGTGAAGTTACAAAAGGATCCAACGAAGCAATCAGGGGAAAAATAGGCTTAATTTATCCCAGCAAGGCCCACCAGAAGCGCCACAAAAATATTTGAAATTGAGCTTTGAGTCCTTAATAGAGATCACTCCCATGAGCTATTAATCATATCAAATGGAACCACTTTTAACCAGAGGGTTTGGGAGCAGGAGCGACAGCACCACGAGATTACAGGGCAGAAAACAAAGCCAAGGTTTTAAGTCTGCCAATAATAACAAAATAGCTGCGTGGTGCAGCAGAAATGAATGAAAAAAACCACACAAACCTTCAGCTACAGCAACTTTTCTTGCCTAGATCCCAGTGAGCTGCAGTGCAAGCAGGAATTTCTGTGCCTGGAGTCCACCCTGCAGCTCAGAGCAGAGCAATCCCTGGGGAGCAGCAGCTCTGGGCAATCCCTGGGGAGCAGCAGCTCTGGGCAATCCCTGGGGAGCAGCAGCTCTGGGCAATCCCTGGGGAGCAGCAGCTCTGGGCAATCCCTGCCTGAGCTCCCAGAGCCCCAGCAAGGCCAGGAGCAGAGGAGCCCAGGGATGGCAGCAGGACTGGCACAGGCAAAGGTCAGTGACACCTTTCTGTTCCTCACTGCTTAGCTTCTTTGGTTAATTTCTGTTCCTCACTGCACCCAGCCCTGAGCCACTCTGGGTGTTGGGTGGGGGCACTGGGACATCCCTGGGGTCCCTTCCCTCCTCTCCTCGTGGGTTTTGTCCTTTCCATGGGGAGCTGGGCTGGGTTTGCATCTCCTTGGGCACCTCTGGGACCCCCCTTGGGTTTAGGCACAGAGCCCCCCCAGGGTCAGAGGGGCCTCAGGGGGGTCCAAAATAGAGGGGGGAAAGCACCAATCTCCAGTTTTATCAGCAATTCTCTACTACCAGACCAGAATTATCTGGAAAACAGCACCATATCTTTGGTTTTAATTCTCAAAAATAAGTGGCAATTTGGTTAACTTTCAAACTATGAACATGGATCAGATCTGCTGTGGATGGTGGTTCAGAACATTTCTGAAAGCCCCACTAGAGAGGTTTGAGAGCTGTTGATCTAAGAACTAAATGTCATTTCTGCTTTGGAAGCCATCAGAAGCTTCCTCCATTTGATCCTGACAGACACAACATATTTGGATGTTGTACAAGGGGCTAGGTTGGCCAACGCTCATTTTAAAGGATATTTTTGAACACAACATTCATTTCCAACCTGAAACCAAATTAGTACAGGTAGTCTGAAAGCACAGCCTTTTTGTCAAGTTTGCATTTTCCAGAGAGATTTGTCACTCTAAAATTCTCTTTACTTTTCCCCAGGAATAAACTGAACTGTATTTGAAAATAATGGCTTTAATTATAATTGGCATATCTGAGCCTACAGCTAGTGCCAGTCACTTTACTAAGTGACATTACTTATGACACTGGCAAGATCAGAGTCTTTTATCACTTTTTTTTTTTTAATTATTAATAGGAGACAAATTTCCAACCTTCTCTAATATCTGATTATCTCTGGATAGCTGGAGATGGGTGGAGATAGAAGATCACATCCAGAACTGGGGCCCCACCAGCAATCCCTAAAAATCCATGGTGTGCAGGGTGCAGGAACTTCTCCAGATGAGCAGAAATCCAAATATTTAAATCCCCTGGACTAAAGTGGCTGTCACAGGATTGCTGTGTAGAAATCAGGGGGGAGAAAACTCTGCCCCAGAAGTGGGCACAGCCCACGGCCTCAACTTGTATTTTTGGGGTCTGTTGGCATCCAGTGCAACAAAAGTGCCTGATGGATCCATCCATCCACCCATCCTTTCATCCCTCTATCATCCATCATCCATCCCTCATCCATCCATCATCCATCCATCATCCATCCCTCCATCATTCATCCATCATCCATCCCTCCATCCATACACTCATCCATCCCTCCATCCATCATCCATCCATCATCCATCCCTTCATCCCTCCACCATCCATCCATCCCTCCATCCATCCATCCATCCATCCATCCCTCCCTGTAAACTCCCACTGATTTCCATGCCCTGCCCAAAGAGTCCTGGCACTGAAGCAGGTTCCCATTCTAATGGGAATTAAATTAAATTCCCAATTACATTTCTGAGGTGTCAACTGCTGCCTCCTCCAAGCGATCCAGGTGACCTCCAGGAGCCCCTGCCAGCTGAATTATTCCAGGAGCACATGGAAAGCTGCTGTGGCCCTGGTGTTAAGGATGCCATTTAGCATGCTCAGAGATGAACTCTGCAGCAGGCAGGATGGAGTTAGAGGAATGCAATTTAAAACACATTTTCCTCGCAGATAATGCACAGTGTGGTTTTCCCAGGAGGAACACTCATGACCTATTCCAGTCACAGCCCTTATTTATAGGTGGTGCTGGAATGAATGAAACCTGCTGCTCTGTAGTGAGGAATTTTTGTGATGCAATAACTGAAGCAGCCATCACAGAAAATCAGGTCCCTGTATGATTCTGCATGAAAACAACTTGAGGATTCTGTCTGAACTAAGTGATTTACAGCAGAGAAATATTTCTCCCTGCTACCCAGAGGGCCCAAATTGAATCTTGGATGGAGCAGCTGCAGTTCTGAAGGACTGCTCTGTGTCAATCCAGCTCTTGACAGCAGCTGAGCTGGGAGAAGGAACAATTCTGATTTTCCCTTTTCCTGCAGATTGGCACAAGCACTGCTGAATCCATTTCCAAGCCTAGAACCAATCTTCAATGTTTATGCCAGAAACTCAGGGGAATTTGTGGAGGAAAGAGCAGATTGTGGATAAAGATACTGAAGCCACAGGAGAGAGGTCCTGGGCTCTTCTAAAGGGAGCAGGTGGGGTTCACCTGTCCCTGCTGGAATGAACCTCCCTGAATTACCCAACCAAAAAGATCAGGTGCACAAAACATTGTGAGGAGATGGGAGAGTCAAAACTGCAAAGCTCATGAGAGATTCTGACTCCTCAGGCAAGGTCCAAGGAACAGAGTAGGAAAATTCAAGGTACAAACCTTGAAAAAAAGAAATAAATGGCAGCGAAACATCTGCCTCTGGCCAATTCATAGGCAAGTCCAAGTGGAATTGATTTGCACAAGCTTTTCAATTTGCTTCAACTCAAAAAGGTGGAGAAAGCCCTGGCAGATGTCCTCAGGATGTCCTGTGTGTTTAATTCTTTTTGGGAGTGAGTGGAATGTCACCACCATGCTCCAGTCTTTGATAAGAAAGCTTAGAAAATATTTGGGCAATTTAGCTATTTTTAAATGGTTTGGCTGCTTTGTACTCCTTTGTCCCTCAGCCTCCACTATTTAAACAATGAAAGCTCACAGGTACTAATAGTTATTCCTGAGAAATACTGGAGAATGGGTAAAGTGACAAAACACAGAAGTCAAGGGAATAAGGAAAATAATTCGGTGGGAGATTAAAAAGAAATTTCCTTCTTTTAAATTTATGGGAGAAATGGCACAGACAGGAGGAATTCATCAGCACAGCTCTTTGGGACTGGGCAAGGAAACTCCTCATGTCCCTGGGCTGGTGCCTGCCTTGTCCTTCCCTTCTTTTTCCATTTTGCTCACCCCACACCACTTGGAACGGGCACCTGCCCCCAGTTTGCACCAAGACAAACGACAGACAAAAAGCTCATCCCTCTTAATGTTCAGGAACACCACTTCCCCAACTGGAATTCACAATTAAAACCCTGGAGAACTCCTTTAATCCGAGCTGAAATGGAGGATGTAGGGCATAAGTAACACCCAGCTGAGGCTGTTGCATGGAGCATTTTCTCTGTGACCCCAGTTCATTAGAGGGAAAGCAGTGATTTAAACTACCTAGCTAACCTCTTCCAGAGCTGTAGTTTATAATCATAAATCAGGCATGTGACTACCTGGAGGCACTGGGAGTTTGCTGTTGCACTGCCTTACAGAGCTGGGAGGGAAGGAAAGTTCCTATTATTGGATCATGCAGTAGACATTGGTGCTTGAAATTTCCACTTACACTACATTAGCTCCAGGCAGTTCATTTGCTAAAATAAAAGAAACAAAGTGTAAAATATTCACTGGCTTGCTCAACAAAGCAATCAACGAAAGGGAGAAAGAGAAAGAGGGAGAGAGAGGAGGGAGTGTGATTCCCCCTCCCTGCTATCACACTGTTGATAAATACCATTAATGGTTAAAATTATCTCCCCCATTCGGTTTAAATTTGAAAGTATTAGTGGCATTATCAGTCTGTCTATCCATCTCCCCCTTTTTTTTTTTGTCTATCTCCTACTTCTATTTTGTGTGAAATTTCAAGAGATGAATCCCATTTTCTATTAATTCAATGGCTGTCACCTTGCATTGCATCATGTAACCCAGATCACAACAACGAAATCTAAGGGCTTAAATTAACAATATTGCAACACATCACTTTATAAAGTGTCCTGCTCGTCCCCCTGCAGCCAGCTCAGGTGCTTTGCCCTCCAGTCTCTGCTTTCCCTGGCAGCTGTGGCTGGGATTGCACCCCTCCAGATGCAAACAATCCATAATTGGTGGCTGATTCCTCTGACTGGGTGCTGCACGGCGTTGCTTTAATAGGGTGTTGAGGTTTAACAAGATGTTTTTGCTTAAAAAATAAAATAGTTGGGAAAAAGCTTCAGGGGAATAGGAGATCTTGTGTTCTCTGAGTGGCATTTTCCACACCTACAAATATATGCTGACAGGTGACTCTATTGCATTACAATTGCCTTACATACAATGTCAGCTAAAGCTACATGGAAAGTCAGCATCTTGGAGCACCTCTGCACCATCAAACAGCTGAGAGATCTGCTTAACTATTACAAGTTCAGCTGTAATTTCATTAGAGCCACTAATTCTCAAATAGGAAAGAAAAAAAAAAAGGCAAAAAAAAAAAAAAAAAAAAGCCAGGATTATGTGCAAGTAAATCATCAGAACCACTACAAATTCAGGAAGGAATAAAACATTCTGCCTAAAGGAAAATGCACGAGATCAAAAATACATCCTCCCCAACATTTACTGCTGTTATTCAGGCATGTCTCCTATTATGTTTTGTCATGTAGAAACAAATCCACTAGTAGGGATCTACACTTTGAGTCCTTATTTCCTAAAAGAAAGGATAAAAAAAAAAAAATAATAAAAAAAGAAGTATGACCAGGAGTTCTTCAGTGGCCGAGCATCAGAAACAGATGTTCAGCTGGGAGTGCCCACCTTGTTCTCCCCTTCCCTGCCAGCCTGGAGGAGCTGCAGGAATATTCAGCAGACTGCCAGACAGATGAAGGAAGGCCTTGGTGAGCTGCTAGGCACAGGATGAGAGGGGATTCATTAGGTGGCTGCTAATCAGCAAATAAGTTCCAGCCCAACCTGCTGAGTGTAAATGCAAATTTCCCACCTTTGGAGCTGCCTCATTGTACAGCTCTTGATTTATGTTGGAATGGGAGATCCAAAAAATAAAATAAAATAATAAAAAAAAAAAAGAAAGTTGTCTTTTGAAGCCTGGCTGTGTGAGCAGGGCTCCTTTGTCCAGGTGTCTTGGGGGATCTCTCGCTGCAATTTTGATCTTGGTATTCCAAAAAAAAGCCTTGGAGAGCCAGCCCAGGTGAGTTAAAAGTGAGATATCATCAGGAAGGATTTGGAGATGAAGTCTTTGCCTTGTCACATTAATGCGGCCCTATCGAGTGGCAGTTTATCAAGAGGCAGCTCACAAGGTTTTAATGAGCATGCTGCCTGTTCTTGTACAATACTAATTAATCCCATTTTTTCACACTGGTGTGATTGCTTCATGAAACCCGCATTGTTTTATGCTCAGCAGCAGAGCGGGCTCTCACTGATTAAATCTCCTTCCCAGAGCTGGAGCCTGACAACTGAATTATACCTTGCTCAAAATAATAATGGGTATCAGCTAATAAATACGGTTTAACACACACAAAACTATGCAGCCAAAATCACACCACAAAATAGGAGTTTGACTTATAGGCACAGCAGTGTTTCATTAAACATCTGTATTATAATTCACTGGTTTTCCAACTGATGTAATAACTTAATTGATGAGAACAAAGACAAGCTTATTTATTCACCCAATTGCTCGCTTCTTGACTAACGTTTTTCCTTGGCGTTATTGTGGAAATAAATATGCAATATTCTTTTTATAGAAGTCTAATTTAGGCCCTTTTTTTTCCCCTATTGAGAAGTCAACATCACAATCTGTTTCTGACAAGTTCTTGCTGCAGTGAGGCAAGAGGCATTATGATAAGACAGCAGCGTGTTGTTTACCCTAATGTTCAGACATTCCAGCAAAGGTGAGAGAGGTGTGATGCTTCAGGCAGTTAATAATGAATAATTGTCTGCAAATTTACATTACAGGGTTCAAAAAGCTTGTTTTCTCCCTTTTCCCTTCCCCTGCTCTCCCACATGATTTAAAGCTGCTTCCACCTCAGCTGCAAAGTCCTAATGAGAGCAGCAGCACTTCCCCTGCAAGGCCACATCAAATCAGGGATGTCGCAGGGATGGAATAATTTGGGTGAAATAAAAAATATTTCTTTCCCCAGCTGACAAATAGAACAAACTGTGATTTTTTTTTTCCTCTTTTATGAGTGGCAGAATAAGATTTGACCATCTTATCTTAAATTTAATGTCTCATTTTGCTTAAGAACCTCTGAAAAGAGACTTTTCCACTTAAGAGCTCCTTCAAGAAGTGCTCCCCGCTGTCAATAAAGCAGAAAAGCCATCATTAACCTTGGATTTAATATAGATTTATATATGGAGCTCTGGATGCCCTGGGAGAAACTGTTTATTATTTATCTCGTATTTGTAAGAGTGCCAGCAAAGTATGAGGAGTTTTACAGCTGGATCTAAAGACATGAAGAGGAGGATTTTCAGGGGAGAAACAAGAGTCCCATCTCCAGTACCATTAACTGAATTTTGCAGCTGCATTTAATGGCAGAAAAAGGAGTAGAAGTTTCAAAAATACATAATATTTATAATAATATTTATCCCTATCATTACCTTCTGAAATACTTACAGTCTGAGGAGTCTCTATCAAGAGTTAGACCAATAGAAAAAAACACTTCCAGAATAAAAATATTTTCTATTAATTGCTGTCATGTAAGTTTTTGCACTGGGGTTTGTTGTTGTTAAAAATATTGGTAAAATCAGGGTTTCTATTGCTTTAGGAATTTCTCTGGGCCCTTCTGAAAAGAAAGCTCAAACAATAAATTAGGAGGGGCCATTCAGCTGGAAAGGATACACGAGAAGGTGCTATCAGGTAAGTCTTGGACTAAGATAAAAATAAAATAACAGTTTTAAAGTTGTGCTGCTTTTGATAGAATCACCAAAACAAGCAACAAGACATCTTAGGAAATATGACAAAAAAAAAAAAATAAAATTCCCTGTATGTTCACTTATTCCAATTTCACTACAGCTGCTAAAATATCAGCTTTTAACTGAGCCTCTGCAGCCCCCTTCCAAATCTCCAGCAGAATCCCACGGGGACCTGCTCCAGATCTTCCTTCCAGGCAGGACCAGCATTCCCAGAGGGTTGGGAGTGGATCAGCATTCCCAGAGGGTTGGGAATGGATCAGCATTCCCAAGGGGTTGGGAATGGATCAGCATTCCCAGAGGGTTGGGAAGTGACTGGGAATGGATCAGCATTCCCAGAGGATTGGGAGTGGATCAGCATTCCCAGAGGATTGGGAATGGATCAGCATTCCCAGAGGGTTGGGAATGGATCAGCATTCCCAAAGGGTTGGGAATGAGATTGGGAATGGATCAGCATTCCCAGAGGGTTGGGAGTGGATCAGCATTCCCAGAGGGTTGGGAATGGATCAGCATTCCCAAGGGGTTGGGAATGGATCAGCATTCCCAGAGGGTTGGGAAGTGACTGGGAATGGATCAGCATTCCCAGAGGATTGGGAGTGGATCAGCATTCCCAGAGGATTGGGAATGGATCAGCATTCCCAGAGGGTTGGGAAGTGACTGGGAATGGATCAGCATTCCAAGAGGGTTGGGAATGGATCAGCATTCCCAAAGGGTTGGGAATGAGATTGGGAATGGATCAGCATTCCCAGAGGGTTGGGAGTGGATCAGCATTCCCAGAGGGTTGGGAAAGTGACTGGGAGTGGATCAGCATTCCCAGAGTGTTGGGAAGTGACTGGGAATGTATCAGCATTCCCAGAGGGCTGGGAAGTGACTGGGAGTGGATCAGCATTCCCAGAGGGTTGGGAAGTGACTGGGAGTGGATTTAGCACTTCCAGAGGGTTGGGAATGGATCAGCATTCCCAGAGGGTTGGGAGTGGATCAGCATTCCCAGAGGGCTGGGAAGTGACTGGGAGTGGATCAGCATTCCCAGCCCTCTGGGAATTGCCTGCAGTGGTTCTCCAGGGCCAGGATTCCTGCCCTGCCTCTCCTGGCTGTGTTATTCCAGCAGGGAATCCTGCAGGGCTGGGAGGGACCAGCAGAGCAGCTCCGCTCCACTCAGCTCTCCCAGCTCAGGGAAAAGCAGAACTTGGCAGAGGCAGAAGTTCCTGGGGAATCAGGCACTAAATCTATCCCACAAATATCATAACTCCCTGACAGATCCAGCTATAATTAGATCATGACCTATGTCTGATATTAGAACTCAATTTGTAGAACTGATGTGCCATATGAAATAAAAAGAATTAAAGGGAATAATTAATTCCTATTAGGAAAAACAATATTAAACCATCTGCAACGATGACTTCTCCATGTGCAAGTACCACACATATTGGCATAAAAATGCCCAAACAACTTATTTATACTTTTATATATAAAAATACATGAAATACACTTTGGGGGCCCAGATGCAAACTATTTTTAAAAATCTGTTTGTAAGAGCAGAATGATCTGAGTCTCTCCCTATATAAAAGAGCTACCACATTATTTTCTAATAATCCTGTTCAGAAAAAAAACCAAAAACCAAAAAACAACACAAAAAACCTTTCTCTTCTTCTAGAGAATCTAATTATTCAGTGACAGCAGTTGGCTGACTTGGGCACAACACAACATGTCAATTTTCAGTTGCTTACACAGTATCACAGAAACTGTTAGAAATTGTTTTGAAATCTGGCATACTTTGCAGTCATCCTAATTCTTCCAAGTGAGCCAAACCTGATTACATTTGGCTCACCCACAAAAGATCTGCAAGATGAGGAGAAGAACTCAAAAAGATGAGGAAAGAGACTCAAAAAATAAAAAAAATCAACAAGATTTCTTCCTCCCCGCTGCCTTCAGCTCTGCTTGGTGCAACAGCAATTCCCCATCTGTGTGAAATGGGATGGATTGGAGCTGGCTGAACTAACCTCAAATTCCCCAACTTTTTTTAATTATATATTTTTTAATTTTAGAAATATTGGTGTGGCACCTACAGGAGGAGATTATAATGCCCTGGAGGAATTTAAGAGACTGAGGAGAGCTCATCACCTCATTCCTGCTGAGGGGCAGCTCCAATTCTGCTCTGGTGCTGCAGGGACAGGAGGCAGGGAAAGGCTGGGGCTGTGTCAGGAGGGGTTTGGGTGTTCCAGGGTGCTGGGCACAGGGAATGGGCACAAGGCTGCCAGGGATGCCTGAGGTTTTATCTCCCCTGAATTTCGGGTTCTGTGGTGCCCAGGGTGCAGCTCTGAGCTCACAGTCAGGGGCACTCAGCTCTGCACACAGCAGGGACACAAAACAAATCCTTGTCCTGCTCACTCCAAGGACAACTTCCAGCCCCAAAGCACAAACAAGGGTGGCTGCAGGGAGGAACAAGGATGGGAGCTCACAGCCTGGAGCTGGAATGGGACAATTCAACCCCAAGGTGCAAATGGACCAAAACTGATCACAGTGTGAGACCTGGAGACTGTTTGACCATTTTGTGTCCATTTTGTGTCCATTTTGGGTCCATTTTGGGTCCCCCTTGGGTGCAACCCTGGCCAGGCTCTTGTCCTGCCCAAGGTGTGTCCTAAAGCTCTTTCAATAAATCTCTGCTTTATTCTCCAGCTCTGTCCAGTCTCTGTTCCATCCCAGCCTTCCCAAGGCATCTCCAGAGCTCCAGGAGTTGCCAGGGATGCCCATGGTGGGATTTTGGGGTCTCTGTTGCACTGGATGGTCCCTGTGGGTCCCTCGCAGCTCAGGGTATTTCTGATGGGATAAATCCCTTCATTAAGGAAGCAGTTGCTAATTACACACTCATTAACTCTGCTGAACTTCTCACCTGCAGCCCCCATGTACAGAACCAAGTCCAGCATCCTCACTCTCCCCAGCTCTGGGATATATTTGGAATAAACCAGATTGGAAAGTAGCAAAGGGAGCAGGTAAAGCATTCCAGGGGTGAGCAGGGACTCCATGGCACAGGGAGCTGAATTCCATCAGAAGTCAGATGAATTCCATCAGAATTCAGGTGAATCCCATCCGAATTCAGGTGAATTCCATCAGAATTCACATCAATTCCATCAGCATTCACATCAATTCCATCAGAATTCAGATGAGTTCCATCAGAATTCACATCAATTCCATCAGCATTCACATCAATTCCATCAGAATTCAGACGAATTCCATCAGAATTCACATCAATTCTGAATTCAGGAGAGCCCTGCCCCTCTGCACAGGCACTGCCCTGCTGCTCAGCCCTCACACTGCTCACTGGAAGCCCTGCTCCCTTCACCTCTGCCTCTGATACCAAATTAATCTGGTGGCTTTCCTCCTGGATTGGAGCAGAAGGCATTTGTGTTTATGACTAAATACTTGCACTTTTTTCAGCTGCCAAAAATACACAGCTCTAAGTGCAGAAGCACAGACCAAACCTCCCCTTTCTAATAGGAGATAAAAAAGAGAAAGCTTTCTTATCTATAGTGCAAGGGCATTTAATTCAGTCTCTTTAAATTGCAACTCCAAGATTCTAAGAGTTGTTTTTCTATTGGATTCTTTCTTTGATAGACCAATGGAAAAAAATGTGGGGGCCATTATTCAAATGTTTGTGAGCCCTTTTAGCTAATGGGTTCCAATCTATAATTCTGCACTTGTCAACAAGATAGTTCTTCAATCATATTAAGACTGCATAACTCAGCTCTGTCCAAACCTTCCAGGACTCCACTCTGCAAAGCAAATAACATTTCCCCAGGGAGGAAAACACATCCTCATAACATCCAGCTCTCAGCTCCTCTCCAGGTTTGCCTGAGCTTTTTTGGAATGGAGACAGATTTGTTGTAGGTGTGGCCCCATTTCCAGAAAGCCAAGCCCCCCTCCACACACACGCAGTGAAATATTCCAAAGAGTGAAACTTCAGGGCAATTGTCTGTGTTCTCTGAAATAAGACAAGGTTTTTTTTTACATGAGGCTTTCAGAGGAATGTCTGAGCCTCATAAGCAGCTTATGAGGTAAAGAGTTGAAAAGTTGAGTCACATTTTCTATCTTACAAAAGCTTGCCTCTCCCTTCCCATTGCACTATACAACGAGGAGCTGAACCAAGCAGGGGGGGTTTGCCTGAATTAGAAAATGACCATTTTGGAAGGAGGTTCCTGGGTGTGTTGTGTGTGAGGGCACACCTGGGGAAGGATCTGAAGTGTTTGGAGTTCCTGGCACAGCCCTGAGGGATCTGTGGGGACCAGAGTGATGTGAGCTCCTCATCACCTCTGAGGGCTGCCTGCAGCCTCAGAAATGCCTATAAAAGCCCATAAAAACTAGCCAGGCTGCATCAAAGGGAGTGCTGGGGAAAGCAAAAAGGTGTTAATAAATAGAAAAATAACAAATGATCCCAAACAAATGAGAAAAGGCCGTGCAAGGTGCAGGGAGGAATCCCAGAGCATCCCCGTGCCTGGTGTTTGTTTGTGGGAGCTCCTTCAGCTGCCAGGACCCGTTCATTGCTTTCCACAGAGCCCTGCAGCTTCAGTGGAAACTTCCCAAAGTTTCTGTGTGCTCTGCTTTAGGGATGGGCAAGGACAAGCAGTGATTTCCAGGAGTGTCAGTGCTCTGTGGGATACTGAGGTAAATAAAGGAGGAGAAGAAATGGAACAGAGCTTCATCCATCACACAGAGCCCCAGCCACGGGGAATTCCAGCTGATTGCACCTGCTCAGACACCCCAAAATGCCCTAAAAATCTCCCTGCTCTCCTTTAAGTATTTAACAATCAAGGAGGGGTTTTTGGCACCCTGCCCAACAGAAAATCCTGCATTCCTTGAGGAGCAGCCCAAGCATCCAACAGGTGCCTTTGTGCTGGAACCTGGCCAGTTGTGCTGAGAGGAGCATGGGAGTTCCTGTTTCTGTTCCTTACAAGGGACCCAAAGAATGAAACCCAAATCCTCTCCTGGAGTGGGGGCACCTGCAGGGCTGTGGGGCTGCCCTGCCCATCCCTGGGTCCTGCCCAGCCCCTGTCCCTGCCCAGCCCCTCTGGGGCAGATCCTGCAGCTCCCACGTGAGTGAAAATGCACTTTACAACCTTTTCCCCATGGAAAGGAGCATTTGGGGTTTATACTCAACATAAAAACTTCCTGCAGACTTTCTGCAGTGTCTTTTGATCCGTCCCTCCTCTGGTCCCCTGTACCTCTGACAGGGATCACACTGTGCTGATTAAATCAGGTGCTGGTTATAATTACATTTCTAGATAATTATCCTTCTAGAACATGACATACAAAGTTGGTGTGTGCTTTACCTGACTATTTTTTTGACTGTGCTGGTATACAAAGAACATTC
>WEIU01009141.1:518148-583314 GCA_013389925.1 Aegithalos caudatus
TATATATAAAATATATATAAAATAAGCTCAAAGGAGCCAACAAAGCTCCCAGAATTCAATGGCACATGTGATGTAAAGCTGAATTTAAAGTCCTGCTTGGGCATCAAGATGCCACTCTTAGCTGTAGTTTAATTATAGGTGGTCCTATGAGGAGCAGGGCACTGGAGTCAATCATCCAGTTTGAGATATTCCCTGATTCTAAACAGTTGCAAAAAACAGATTATGGGCTTTTTCCTATCTAATGTGGATTTCAAAAACATTAAATTAAATATTTTTAATATTGCACTTAAAATATTTTAACAGAATCTATTTATTAGATCAACAAATAATTCAAATCTACGCAGAGCTCACTTTCCAGCACCACATCCATTTTCCCAGAGATCAAAAAATGATGAAATATTTCCCTGTGGAGTTGTTTAGGAGCAGGCCCAGCGGGTGCAAGCAGGTGAATTCCTGCACCTCAGTGAGCTCCTGCTCACCAGGGTTGGGAAGGTGCCTTGAGCCAACTTTCAATCCTTAAAAACCCCAAATTCCAGCCTCACAGGGAGGATTTCCCATCACTGCCCTGGCTGATGGAGAAGTAGGAGGTGGAACAGCTCCGAGCTCCCTGCAGCTGGAACCTCTGCCTGCAGGGATCCCTGAGGATTCCCAGGGGGGTTCCCAGTGCCTCTGCTCCCCACAGAGGGATGGACACAGCCCTGGGGCTCTGAAATTAAAACATTCTGGGTCTGCTGACCCCTCCTTCCCTCCCTGCCCCGTGCCTCGGAATTAGAGGTGGCAGCAGCCCCTGCTCTACCTGGAAAATATTAGCATAAGTACGAGCAGAGGAAAGACAAAAACTCCCCTTAATACAGGTTGATATGTGACTTTGCATAGCACTTTGAATGTTATTAAGTGTTTGAATTTCTTCCTGTGTCTTTTTAGCCTGGATGACTGTCTTTCTCTTTCACTGACAGCCTCTGCAGGACCAAATTGACAGCTCTTTAAAGCAGTCTGACAAAAAGCAGCATTAATTAAGTCATTGCCGGACTGTAATTGTGTTAAGAAGTAAAAATCTAATATGAGAAAAGGTTAGTGAGTCCTCTCTTGTGTCAGATTTTCTACTCTCTATGAATATTAATGTCCTTAATGAAGACAATCTTTGCCTCATCAAGCCGTTGTTCTGCATTCAGGTGCCAAATCCCTGCACCATTGATTTGTTTTTAAAGAACAAATATGTCAGGGGAGAGTGACTGTCCTGTTTCTTATCAACATCATAGAGGATGCTTTTGTATTCCTGGAAAGAGTTTATAGATTTAGTGTGCCACGTACAAGCAGTGTCTGTGATGGCACGGGAGCAGGGAGGGAGGGAGGGATGCTGGGGTGAGGTAAACCAGTTCAAGTAATTCAATAGAAGCCTCACATTTCATCACTTTAGCTTTTTTGTGTGTGTGCTAGCAATACCCACCTATTAACGAGGTTATGATCAGCACTTTTAATGATAAAATATGAATTATCTCTCCCGAAAGGATCCTGCAGTTTGAGCACCAAAAATGAAGGATCTGGGTGATAAGGCTCTGATCATCTCCTGCTGATTATCACTCCCCTCCTCCTCCTCCCGAGCCAGCAGATAATGATGATGGTGCTGATGAGTGATGATCCTTTTTTAAATAGGTTGGAGGCCCTTAGGAGTCTGACTGTGCTGAGGAAGGTCTGGAGCCCTTCTCAGCCCCCACCTCTCCTGCCACCCCCAGAGCTCCTCAGCCACAGAATCCCCAGTGCAATCCCAGTTACTACAGCCTTGGGTTACTTACTACAGCCTTGGGTTACTTACTACAGCCTTGGGTTACTTACTACAGCCTTGGGTTACTTACTACAGCCTTGGGTTACTTACTGCAGCCTTGGGTTACTTACTGCAGCCTTGGGATGTCACCCACATTTCTAAAGCCTTCTGAGAGTTTCTAAAATCTTCTGATTTTTCTGAGGTTCCTTTTGTATGTTTATATGTTGGAGTGGAGTCCTTTCAAGGACTCTGTAGGAAAACAATCCATGCTCACATTCCTTTCCCAAGGAGAGACATTTGATGGACTTTTGTCCCCACCAGTGTGGATGGAGAGGTGGTAACTTCTCCATCCAATCCAGGGGTAATCCCTGGAAAACTATAAAACCCAAGTGGTAAATAAACTTGCTTTTCTTTTTGCTGCCTTCAAGCTCACTGAGTTCTGTGCCTTCATTTCTGTGTTGTATCGTGACATTGGGTTACTTACTACAGCCTTATACAGCCTTGGGTTACTTACTACAGCCTTGGGTTACTTTCTACAACCTTATAGAGCCTTGGGTTACTTACTACAGCCTTACTACAGCCTTGGGTTACAGCTGCTGCCTCTACTCCAGCGAGCAGGACAAGCCCCTGACACCCAGGGAAGGCTCAAAGCCCTCATCCTCCTCCTCTGGCAGTGCTGGGATCCCTGTGAGGATCCTGCTGAGGGCATCAGAAGCCCCAAGGATTTCTCCAGAGGTTGTCCCCAAAGGGTTCCCTCCCCTCCTGAGAGCTGGGAGATAATTAATGCTCTGTTTTCCAGGCAGAAACCCTCACAGCAGCTCCATTGTAAAGGGAATTGCTGGGGTGTGTTTTACCAGGGAGAAGTAACAAAATGCTGGGTTCTTTCTTTTGAGAGACAATCTCAGCACGTGTCACGCTGACAGGACGACACCAGGATTCTTCCAGACAAAATGAAACAGCCCAAGTTTTCCTTTGAGGTGGATTCTGTCTGCTAGCAGAGATGGATGGAATAAATGCTCAGTGATGGTTGCACCCACACTTCCAGGGGCAGGCACGTGGCAAAAGGAACAGGGGAAGTTTCTGGCCCATTGTTGTTTTACCTTCTTTTTTTTCTGCCAGAGTCAGGATTAAATGCTCCAGACAGTATTTCTTGTTTGGACTCAGATGTTCATTAATTCTTATCTCACAAACTGTGGGTTCTACAGCACTTCTAGCTAACAAAGTAAAAAATGGCCCATCTCTCTCTCTATACAGCCTTTTAAGCACAAACTGTCCAATTAAGAAATGACACCTAAATTATTTTTACTTTTAACCCAATAACCAACCACCCATGGCCCACAGTGCAGACTTTTCTACCCAATTACAAAACCACCCAGATCCATGAAAAAGAAGATGAAAAGGACTTAGCCTATGCCCTAAATCCTCCATGTTACTTTATATATCTATTCCTGTATTCTAAAGCCTTAAACTCTAAATTTTGCACCCTGTGATATCCCACACTTCTATCCAAACCCCACAGCCACAATCCCAGGGCTGTCACTCAATTTTGGGAGCCTTCTCCACATCCTCAGGTCAATGCAGAGTTTGCTGGGGGTCAGTGCCTGTCAGCACAGAAATCTGGAATTCCCAGTGCCCAGGGCTCCTTCTGCACCTCAAACTGCAAGAACAAGCTCAGAGCTGGGGAGGCTGAACCAAACATCAGCACCACAAAGCATCACCATGAGTGAGAGGCCCAGATTTGTCCCTCAGGCAGGGAATGATCCCCAGCAGGGGCACTGAGGAGCTCTGGAGCTGCATCTCCAGGTGATGCTCTACCTCCACCATGGCTCTTCCTGCCACAAAACACAAAAGGAGCTCACAAAGAACACAGACAGACAATTCACAAGAGCTGCAGTGGCAGGAAAAGAGCCAATGGCTTCACACTGACAGGTTTAGGTGAGGCATTAGGAAAAATTCTGCCTGTGAGGGTGTTGAGGCCCTGGCAGAGGCTGAATGCTGCTTTTTAGAGAACTGGGCAGGTGCTGAATTATTTTGGCTTTAATTCAGCTTTGTCACACCTTTGTAGCAGCGTGGGCACTTGGAGGGTGACCTGAGGGCCCTTCTGGAGGCATCTGGGGTGTCTGGGCAGGTACAAAGGACAGCATCCCCAGCCTCAAGCCAGGCTGGCTCCGTGGTGGGAGCAGTGAGGGAGTTCTAACCCAGTGTAACACCACAGCCCCTGGCACACCACGTGGGACTTGTGGTTTCCACGCTCATTTTTCTCTCAGGTTTCTCCTTTTCCTCTCTTTTTTTGTTTTGTTTTACTGGTCCATCTTGGCTTACTGACCTAAAAACCTCCTCTTGGGACAGCCTTCCCTGCCTGAGCTCCCCCAGTGTCCAGCTGACCCCCCTGCAAAGCAGATGGACAACAGAGGACATTTATAAAAAACCCTACAGCAGAACTTGTGACCTCAAAAAAATCAATTAATCTTATTTCAAATCATTAAATTAAAATTTTTCCTGCACTATTTTCTTTTTTCCCCTTCCTACAGCCCTCATTGTCTTCAGCAACACAAAGGCTGCTGTCTCACTCTTCGTGGTCATGCCCCAAAATGTGCTCCCAGTTTGTCTGACATGCCCCTGCCACCCCTGCCAGCACAGCTGGGAGGCAGTGGTGCTAAAAGCACCCAGGCTTAAATACCAACACATCCATGAAAACGGTGTGAACCTTAATTACTTTCCTATCAATCAAAACTTACACACAAATAAAATTAGTGACAGCCCAGGCTGTTTCCTGTCTGTGGTGATAACTCTGGAGGGCTCAAAGCAGGCAAAAATCATCAGTGCAGCACTAATCACCTTTTTCAGGGGGTTACCCTAGTTTGGACATTCCTTAACTAAAACACAAAATATCTAAGATAGGTCTGCACTTATCCCATCCACACAGGAAATTACAAATGGCAAGGAGAATACTGGGCAAACAGCAACCATCCTTTTAATATCCTAAATTTATAGCTTAAATCTGTATATTTAGGCTAAGCATTTAAATTTCAATATTTTACTTTAAAGTATTCTTCTTCTAATGAAATATTTCAATATATAGCCAAAATTATTCTGTGTTGAGGCACTTTGAAGAGCACCTGCCCCACTCTGGTTGAAGGGTGCCTGCCCTACTTTCCTCCTCCTCCAAGTACCAAGTCCCCTGTGCACACACATCTGATATTTGGGGTTTTGTTCTCCACAGTCCCAGCTCTAAGGCAGCCTGGCAGATTAAGTTCAAGCTTTGTGAACAGAAGAGAGATAATTCAGAGGCCTCTTATTACTTCTGATCTCTGAGCTGTGCAGGGATCACAGCTCCTGGGTTGCATCTGTTCCCAAAATTCTCCAAACAAAACCAGCCCCTCTGCATAATCTGTTTTCTTGCTGTTATGGAGTGAGACGTGCAAAAACAATATGTATTTATATATAAATCTCCTAGAAGAACACCACAAGCTTCAGGTGATTGAAATAACCACTGACAAGATGAGAATCTCAGGATTTTTCCAGTCCTGTTTCCCTGCACACAAATGGTGGCCTTTAGTGGAGAATTACCAGAGGAACCATCTGGGCCAGGAATGAGCTGAAAATAGGGATTTTTTTGCAGATGTAGCAGTTCATTCTGCAGTTGGGGAAGAATTTCTCCATGGAAAGGGTGGCCAGGCCTTGTAGGGGCTGCCCAGGGAGGTTTGGAGTGCCCATCCCTGGAGGTGTCCCAGGAATTCCTGAGGTGGCACTGAGGGCTCTGGGGACAGGGTGGGGATCAGGCACAGCTTGGACTGGATGACCCTGAGGTTTTTCCATCCCAAATGATCCTGTGAACCAGGATAGGGTGGATTTGCACCCCAATAATCTAATTCTGACCTTGAAATGTCATGAAGAGAAAAACATTCACTATTTCCTTCCCCACCAGCACGGCTCAAACATTCACTTCCCTCTGTGAACTTTATAATTTATTCTCTGAGTGTGAAATCTTCTGCAATACCAGAGCTACTTCCCTGGATTTTTAAAATATTTTTAAAAATATTTTTTAAGGGTGACACACTTGTATAAGAGTTTTGTACAAAAAAACCCCCAGGGCTGGGTGCCCTTAGTCCAACTCATGTTTCTGTGGAGGAAAAAGCATAAAATCCACCCCAGACACATTCCTCCAGGTGAGAGGAGAGAGCAGCAATTCCAACTATAAATAGGGTTGGAGACACGAGACCAAGGAAATTAAGAGGTGTATAACTGAACCCTGCTGTAACACTGACCCAGCTCCTTCCCTCCAATTAATTTAATTGAGAGTTTTGGTTTACTTAGCACTTTCCCTCCATAGATCTAAAAGCACTTTATAAAGAAATGCAAATGTCAATATCCTCATTTTCCAGAGGAGGATGAAAGGGCACGGGGACCTTGTATGAGTCACCCCAGGTCAGCAAGGAGGTGGCAAAGCCCAGAATAGAAACCAGATTGCTCCCTGTGCCTGCTGTGCCCCATCCCAGCCACCAGAGCTGGGAATTCCAGGTCACTTAACAAAGAGCTGCCAACAACCCTCTGTAAAATTGGGAGCCACCCCTTTGGCTTACAGAAGTGCAAGTAGAGCTCTTGCATCTTGAACTGAATATTAGTGGAAGGAGCTGTGTGAAACGCCAAAGTCTGTACTTAAAAAAAAAAAAAAAAAAAGCATAAATATTTTGAATAATATTATGAAAAAGTTATATCGAACAGTTTTTCTTATCCAGCAAAACTTATCTTTTGCCACGTGCCTGTAGAATTATTTTTCAGGGAACCCAAAAAAAAACTGCACCCAGGGTGTAGCTACTCAAAGAAACCTGATTTTTGTCTCCCTGAAAGCAGATATCCTCAGCTATTTCCTTCCATGGCAAACACATTAGGAGGTGACCAACTAGGAAGAAAAACTAGAGAGGGTTTTTAAACATGGGATCATAATCCATGGAGTGGTTAAATCCCAGAGCATCCCCGTGCCTGGTGTTTGTTTGTGGTCAGCACTTCAGCTGCCAGGACCCGTTCATTGCTTTCCACAGAGCCCTGCAGCTTCAGTGGAAACTTCCCAAAGTTTCTGTGTGCTCTGCTTTAGGGATGGGCAAGGACAAGCAGTGATTTCCAGGAGTGTCAGTGCTCTGTGGGATACTGAGGTAAATAAAGGAGGATAAGAAATGGAACAGAGCTTCATCCATCACACAGAGCCCCAGCCACGGGGAATTCCAGCTGCTCCAGCTGCAAATGCCCATTTACAGAGAGCTCCTGTCCCTGCTGCAGGGGCAAACTGAACTGGCCACAGCCCAAATTCCTGGGCTGAACCATCACAATAGAGCCCAGATCTGCTTATCCCATCCCATCCCATGGATCCCATCCCATGGATCCCATCCCAACCAATCCCTTCCCATGGATCCCATCCCATGGATCACATCCCTTCCCATGGATCCCATCCCTTCCCATGGATCCCATCCCATGGATCCCATCCCATGGATCCCATCCCATCCCATGGATCCCATCCCATGGATCCCATCCCATGGATCCCATCCCATCCCATGGATCCCATCCCATGGATCCCATCCCATCCAATCCCATCCCATGGATCACATCCCTTCCCATGGATCCCATCCCATCCCATCCCATGGATCCCATCCGATCCCATCCCATGGATCCCATCCCATCCCATGGATCCCATCCCTTCCCATGGATCCCATCCCTTCCCATGGATCCCATCCCTTCCCATGGATCCCATCCCACCCCCCAGAGCCCTGGGGATGTCTGAGCCATTCCATCAGTGCCTTGTGTCTCCCAGGGCTGGGGAGAGGCAGCAGCAGAGCTGGGATCTGCAGGAACAATCCATTGCTGCCAGAGCAGCCCCAGCACTGGGGCTGAGCTGGCTCTGATGGCACCAGCAGCCACACACCATTTCCTTGGGAAGGGCCCTCTCCAGCTGGGAGCAAGATAAAGCTTGTTGAACTCATCAGAGCCTCCTGGCAGTTTCCTTCTGCATTTTGTTCCTTCTGCATTTGTTTCTGGAGGGGGGAGCTGCAGGAGCAGCTCCCCTGAGCACTAAGGGCTGGGAGCTCAAGCCTTGAAGGGCAGATTTTGCCATTCTTTTGCTGAGCTCTCAGTGAATAATACCCTGTGATATTTCAGACTCCAGTGTAGTGCATGACTCATGAATTCTGTAGTAAATAGGCCAGACTCACAGCTCCAGGTATTTTTAACCTTCTAAGCAGAAAAAGGGAATATTTAGGATAAGGAATGAAGATGAATTTAACAACAAAAATAGCAGGGCCACTTGGTGTGCAGCACTTGGGTAACCCTGTGGGACAGAACTATCCAAATTACCACATCCACTTTCCCAAGCAGTAGGAAAAAAAAACCCCAAAGACAAACTATGCTTTATGAAATTCTTTCTGGTGTGAAAGCACTGCTACAGAGCTGCACTAAAATAAATATGATGCTTCCTTGGAGTACTCCAAGGCACTGCCAACCCAGCAAATGCTCAGTCTGAGCAAGAAGAGGGCTGAGAGCTGCCAGGGCTGTCCCTGCAGGGCCCTGGGCATGCAGCAAACAGCTCTGGCCCTCCTTATTGCTTGTGACTAACAAAGGGAGCAGATGTGGAGAAAATCTGGGGTTAAAGCTGAGCCTGGGAGGTCCCAGCTCCCCCCTCCTGTGCATGGGCAGGACACAAGAACCTGCAGGAGAGGTCTGGGGGCTCCAGGTGACCCTCACCACATCTCTTTGGGGTTGGTGCCCAAGCAGCAAGAAAACCAACCCATGGAATTGTGTCTCCCTTCCACCCTGGGGCCTCTGGGGAGGCCAGGGTGTGACTGCAGCCCCCAAACCCCATAAAAAGCCTGAGGAGCAAAGGCTCAGCCTCACAGGCTGACAGAGAGCAGTGACCCAGGGACAAGAGGGGAGGGGGTGAAGAGGGATCAAGGTGGTGGCAAAACTCCTCAGGATTGCTCAGGAGTGGCTTTCATGGGATCACAGACTGGCTTGGGCTGGACCTTAAACCTCATCCCATTCCAACCTCATCCCATTAACTCCCTTAAACCTCATCCCATCCCACCTTCCCCTACCCCAGGTCACTCAGAGCTCCAGCCACACTGGCTGTTGGAAATTTCAGGTTAAAATCCCCAGGTGTCCCTGAGATTTGAACACAAGTCCCTGGTTTGTTCAGAAATCCCATCCACACTCATTTTCCTGGCCTTGGTGAGCACAGGGCTGCTGTGTGTGACTCCACAGCCCTGCACAGGGCTCTGCTGGGGACGTGGGGCTCAGGGCACTTCTGCTGAAATTTGAATCAAAAAGGAACAAGAAAAACCTTTCTATTCACATTAGGTTTTGTAAAACCATTTAGTGTTATGAAAAGCCTAATGTTTAAGCCTAAACTAAGTAGACAGTGATCCTTTAAGTCCCCATCTTCCAGCACATTTTGCCATTCTTTTCTTTCATGGAAAGTTAGGATTGTTGTTCTTTCACCTTCCAAAGTCCTTGATGGGTTATTTCTAGAGAATATTTAAATGTGGGAAGTATTTTGGTTGGCAAAGACATCTATAGAAATTTCCTCAAACTCCATCATATATTTACCCACTTCTCAGAAATTCTTCTTCCATTTTCTATTAATATTATTTCACCGGGATCAGTCTCTGTTGAGAAATTTAGTTTAAGCTGCCTAGCAGTCTTAAAAGAGGAAGATCTATTAATTTAATCATTTATATGAATCATGTCTAAATGATCTCAGCAGAGAAAATGTGTTAGCCATTTAAATCCCATCATTACATATTATATAATAATTACCACTAATTCCAGTTTGGATGGGCCACAATATTGCTTTACATACCTAATATATTCAGAACATCCACCTCAGCAGGCTCAGTCTCTTTGTGACCTCTGAGTTTGTGTTTGTCTCTTGATTGTGAGCCCAGGACAGGCTCTCCAATAAATCAGGGATGCAAAACACATCCACAGTGCCCCCCTCTCTTTGCTATCACTTTGGGGTGGGTTTTTTATAATTTCTCAAGTTCTTTTTGTCTCTGGAAGGTATTGAGATGCTATTGATATGGTTGTAATCTAAATAATGTTTATTTGTGGAGTGCATCCAGTGCTGATCATGGCAATCCAGTGAGGAGTCCCTCACAGGAGACTGCAGGGTGTAATTCCCACTGGATTTCCAAATCCCTGCTGCACACACCTCAGCTCAGCACGCTGCTGTCTGCAGCTCAGGCTCAGAGAATTTGCAGGGATTTTTTTTTGCACAAAAAAAGGGAAAATATTAATCAGCTATTAGAGATTCCTGCACAGACCCAAGCCCAGCTTTCACTGTCTGCTGTTACAGAGCCCTCAAGGGCCAGGGAGGGCACAGAAACTGCAGCAGTGCCTGAACAAGCTCCCAAATTCCTGCTCCTTTGGGCAACCCAAGGAAAAGCCATCACAGCCAACTCCTCACTGGGAGCTGATCCATTCCACACGGCCAGGACAACCCAGCGCTCCCCAAAAAGCCAAAAAAAGGGCTCCAAACACACTCCAAGCATGGCTGGGGTGGGAGGGCGATGCTGGCACCACGCTGGAGAGATTCCAGCCCCTGGGACTGCACTGGGGACACAAATGCTGCTTCCAGAGGGTGATTTCCAGGAGAAACCCCCAGCTCTGTGCTCCCAGCTGAGGGATTGCCCAGGAGGAAGGTGGAAGAGCATCCCTGCCCTGCCAGAGCACCATGAATAACTCCACCTGCTGTGGACACTCCAAGCTTCTCTTTAAAATTATTGTTCTTTATTCTTCTGCAGTGCCCCTGCATGAATCCATCTGCCAGCAACCTTTCCTCCACTCTCTCAAAACTGCAGCACCAGATAAACCCCTGATTAATTACAGAAGAGACAAAACTTCCAACTCTCATATCCCAAGGGTCAGATCCATCCCTGGTGCAAGCCAGAACTCAGCAGTGAGACAAATTTGGCCCTAGGTGACTTTTTTTTCCCTCGACTAACTCATTACACCACCCCTCCTGGAGCTGATGGATTGAGCCCCTTGTGTTCTGTTTGTAACCATAATTAGTATTCATTTTGCAAGCTTAAAGTTCACCCTTGCTCCAGGACTGAGCCTAATGTTAATCACTGCAGTGTCTGCCCGCCTCTGACTCTGATCTGTCACGTTTGCATTTCTTGTCCCATACCTAATTTTTTGCCCTTACCAGCCAAGTAGCACCTCGACATCACACTGTGTCAGAATTAGAAACTTTTGACAGATCTGTAATCATCTAGTTCTCATCAGCTCTGTGCATGTTAGTCACTTCATTTCCACATTCTAACAGTTAATATGCCTTAATTTCTCACACTTTGTGAATATTTAATTCCTCCCTTTTCAACATCATTTTTAGGTTGTGTGAATCATTTTCAAAGCCTTTGCTATTCTCCCTCCACTATCATCTGCATATTTTATGAAATGGCACAGTTGAATCTCTGAGGGCTCTTGATAAAAATGAAACTGGCAGGCTGCTCATTAGTTGTTTACCTGGAGCTGTGTGAATCCCCCAGAATGGTGGATTCCCATTTGGGTTTGAATTAGGATATTCTGACACATAAGAATTGAAAACCTTTCCAAGCTGTGATTCTCTCCCCTCCCCTCCCTTCCATATCCCAATTAATGGCTCTTCCAGGGACTTTGCACTCCTTTGGCCGATCCTACTCCAACACCTGCAGCAACTGGGTCCTTCAGAGGTGAGAGACAGAGGCTGGAGCCAATTAGCAACTCTAATGAGGGGGAAAAGCGTCCCATCAAGAGCACACAGAGGGCAGCAGGACAAAAATGGGAACTTTTCAGGCTTCCAGAGTCAAAGCAAGTCACCAGGGCTGGGGCTGGTTTGAGCATGCAGTTCAATGGGCAAGTGATAAAAATGACATTTATTTGTTCCAAAAAGTCCTTGCCCGTGACCACACCAGGCAGGTCTCAGAGCCCTTACACTGCTAGAACCCTTTCCTCTGTTTCCTTGCTCTCATTTATGCCATAAATCACTGCTGTCTCCCCACTGCAATCAACTGAGGGGCCACACTCAACAATTCACATGTTCCAAAATTGGGTTATCCTCGATTTTACCAGAAATTCCTGGATCATCCACCAAAAGCCTCACTGGGGTTTCTATTCCAGCCCTCACAAAGAGCAATTTTCCCCTGCTCCACCTCTGCTTCCCACACTTGGAAGCTGGGTCCATGCTGAGGGGTATCTCCATGCAGTTCTCCACAGCAATAAATCTTCTCTCCCCTTTCCAAGAGTTTTAGTGTCCAAAGATTTAAATTTAGCCTGATTTATTTTTATGCTGATCTCATGCTCCTTTCATAGACTTTACTTAAAAGCAGTAATGCTATCTCGCTCGCCACTAAATTTTTTATGAATTTTTTGGCCTTTGCTGACTTCATAAGGAAATAGAGACCTGGGGACATTATAAATAGGGCTGAGAGAAGCTTTCCAGCTGTAGGAGCTGCAAATGCATTGATACTTTGGCTGTACAGGTGCTTTGGTGAAGGAAAATAGAAATAGAAGCTTTGGTTCTGATAGGAACCATCTTCTTATGTTATCCTCATGTCCCACCTAATTCATCCTGGCCTGAACACATCTCTTAGAACTCAGGGCATTAAAAATACAAACAACTGAGAGCAGAGCTGGTAATTAAAATTCCACAGAGTTTCTGGCCAGCTGATGTTTCATATTTTATCCCTGGAAATGAGCAGCCAGCAAGAATCAGGAGCTCCCTTCTCCAGCCCCCAAACTCCCTGTCCCCAGCAGCAATTGAGAGAACAGGTGAGACACAACTCACTGACACCTCACATTGCTTGATGCTCACTCTCAATCTAATCAGGTGTCTCATACAATTTGTTGTCTTGGTTAAAATCCCAGCTTTAGGAAGCCCCTGAATATTAAAAAAAAAAACAAACCCTAATAATGAAAAGTGATATTTTTATATAGCCTTGCTTGGAGCGAGGGTGGATTTCAATATGTTTTGTTCATCGTAAAGATTCAGAAATTAAATATATATTAAAAATGATTTTTTATAGTCTCATGAAGCCTGGTGGCCCGTGTGGCTGGATTTTAATTCTTGGCTTTGACAGTATTCCATTCTTTTGATTTGTTATATGTGCTTCAGATCTATTACTTTTTAATTGGACATGAACATGCCTGTGAACTGAACTCGGTCTCCAAGGGTTTGCATAAAATTAGCCAGGACGTGGGGAAAGTGGAATTGTCACTACAGCTCAGGACTCTCAGAGCCTGCAGGAGTTAAAAACAACATCCCACACCCAGACTGAACACAACCAGCAGCAGGTTTGGCAGGGTGAGATTTTAACTTTCCAAGGATCTTCCCCTGCACCCACAGGTTCACTATTTAACCATTATCACTTCCTACAATTCAATATTTTCTGATCTCATGGAATATTGGTTGGCTTCAGAAAAGCTTTCGTGCTCCTGACTAGAAGCAGACATTTTGGGGTGTGGGCATCCTTCCCTCTCAAAACACCTTAGAGATCAACCTACACACCGATGATGTTCCAAAAGGAATTCTCATTGTTACAATTGCACACAAAACAACTGCAGGAAGTATTTTCTTGGTTGCCAGTGAGTTAAATTAACCTGTGACTTCATCCTTGCAATCCCAACAGTGTTTCCTGGACGTGAGGAACTCCAATGAATTTGTTTTTAGTGAAGTGTTGATCCATCTGAGGGCAGTTTTAAAAAGTTACTCTCTGTCTGATGAGGACAATTGCCATCTCGCTGCTATCCCATTGCACATCCTCAGCAGAGTGAGAAACTTCTCTGGGAAATGGCAATTTTAAGGCCCCAGCTCAATTCCAGGCTGATGGACATCACCCTCCCCAACCTCCTGCTGCTCATCTGTGCTGACCAGGGCATTCTCACAGCAAAACAACCCAAGGCTGTCTGAATCAGATGAAATCCTGGTTTTCCTGCAATTAGCACTTCCTCTCCATGGTGGCTGTGCAATAATGCTCACAGGGAAGCACAAGGGACAGCAGAAAACCAGAACACACCAGGGGCTGGGTGTGAAACTGAGGGTGCAAATAAAGACAGGTAAAAAAGGGCTGCAAACACAGGCAACACCAAAGCAAGAAACAAAAAAAGATTTGCCCACAACAGCAAACTCTGCCTGCAGAGACTTCCCTGTTCTCTGATGTAGTTGTCAACTTTGAATTCCTTTTCAGAGCTAAAGCTCTCCAGCTTGGCTCAGCCCTGCTTTCTGCTTCTCTACCCTCCCTGCCCCTCCTCCCTCACGTTAAACAGACCAGAGACCTGACATTTTATGTTGTTTGTTTGAAATGATAAACTTAATCATGAGTGAAATGTTAGGAATTGACAGTGCTGGCCACAGTAAGGTCATTTCTGCTGCAGCCAAGCAAATACTGCTCTCCCCTTAATTGCATCGCCAGCCCTTGCCACAGGAGGACCCAGGCATTTGCAAGTGGGGAGCTGAATCTGTCTTTGTGATAATTAAACCATGGACCTCTGGAAAGACTGCCAAATCTGCCATATGGTAGTTTTATGACCTAGACTGCTGTTATCTCTTGAGAAAGCTAACATCCTAATCTCATTTTCCTTATCTGTGATCAGAACCCGCGTTTCTGGAGGGCAAAATGCAGGAGGGCTGCTGGCTGCAGAGCATCCTACAGCAGTGACATTTTGTCCAGTGGCTCAAATTAATAAAGTGAACAGAGAACTCATTATTGACATCTTGGAAAGGAGGCAGAAATCAAGCAGCTAAACCCCAACAACCCATGGGTTACCGGCGCACAGATTGTGGCATCTCCCTGTGAAAAATTCCTAAACCCGGCTTTGGAGGGACCAGTGCTCTGATGGGTAATTAAAATGTTGATTGCAGGAAGGCTGAGGAAAGGCCACTGGGTTTTTTTTTTTTTTTTTTTACAATGCCAACACGTTATTTTAAAACACAGCCACGAGAGGCTGCTGCCTTTGGGGGTCTGATGTTGTTTGTCAGGGACACAAAGGTGCTCCAAGAGCATCCTTGCAGCACTCCCAGCTGGGCACACTTCACAGGAGCAGAAAGCCAGGCTGGGACATGCCTGATACAAAGAATAAACAGCTCACAACCAGTGCTGGATAAGGCTTTACCCCCTCCCACTCTAAAACTTCCACTGTTTCAATAAATTAATGCTAATTTGTCATTAAATCTGCCACACACCCATGCAAGCACAGTGGCCTTGGGGGTGAAACACAAAGGCTCCCCAGCTGTGGTCACCCCGTTAGGCACAGGCTGGAGCACTGGGTGAGGGAATGCATCTGCTCCTTTCTGCAAGGTTATGCCTTCAAAGGGCCCTGAAAACAGGAGGAACAGGTGGCAGATTTTCCATCTCTCTGGGAGCAAGCACGCAGCCCGTGTCCTTTGATGGCTGAGAGAGCCTTAAAAGGGGGACCTGCAGCCCCAGAAATTGTCAGTGGAGATGGTTCTTGTCAGGGTGGGATACTTCCCTGCAAGGAAAAGCCTAATGGCTACTCAGGTCTGCACTAAGTTCTCCAGCCCAGTGACCTTCAGCACATTTATCTGCCAGCCAGACACTTACTGGGAGATTACGTGGGTCTGTTTTTACAGAAATATTCGGGTTATATGATCTAGATAATACAGCCTGCTATAAATCACCCCAGTTGTCCCTTGGTATTTTGAAAACTGATGAGACTGCCGATTCCTGCTTCTTACTTTGTATGCAAATGATAAATTATAGATGGGAAATAGGAAAAAGAAGGTTTTACTCATTTGCTGGATTGAAACAGACTGGATTAGTGAGCGAGCAGTAGTACCCTTGGACTATTTATTGTGACATTGCTTAGAAAAATTCAAACCCCAAAGCCTTCAAATCACTGGGGACATTGTTAGCCTTCTGCAGGAATTATTAAAATGTACAGAAATGTATGAGCATCACTTTATAATAATTAATCAGGGGCTGTTGATTAATAAAGCTCATTTTTTAGTCCCGATGATTCAGGGTATTATCCAAAGGACAGTGTCCTTGTCATATTGATTAAGAAACCAGACTTTGCCGTGGAAGAAAGTGTAAGAACAGGCACTCTTCTTCCTTCCCCCCTCCCCCCCAATAAAATAAATATTGAATGAGAATATTAACTCGTTAACCTTGACAACAATTTGTAATTTTCATAAGGAGGAAAACTCGCGTATTCAGCAAATAAATTGCTGCGGGGATTTCAGGGAAACAAATTGGAGAGAATGAAGAATGCTACCATATGAATTCTGTCGTTTTTATGGGCTGAGATGATAAATTTGTTTGGTTATGTCCCTCAATTAAGGCCACAAATACTGGAGAGCGTCAGGAGCAGGAGCAGTGGTGGGGCTGGTGCAGAGGAGCCTGGGTGACAATCTAAGGTCACCCAGCAAGTTCAGGTTCCTTTCTCCTCTCACATCCAGCTCAGAGCACATTCCCTGCCCATGAATCCCCTCACAGCCTCTGCTGAAGGATAACTCCATTTATTGGCCCTTGCAGGAGACAACCTTCACGTGGAATTAACAGCTCCAGCAGGTTTTGCAGGGTTATCTCATGGTGCTGAACTCAGTTTAACCAGGAATGCATGAAATGTTCTTCACTTGCAGGTAAAGCAGGGAATCTGGGAGCTGCTCACCACTGCACTTGGCCAGGGCTGGATTTTTAACCCCCTATAAAAATGTTCTGCTTTGAAACTCGAGCTGGGGGTGTTCCAGTGATTACAGGAAAAATGAATTTCCGTGATTACAGGAGAAATGGACACTCTCTACTCCTTCCAGCTGCAAACCCTTCCTTGTCCAGACCATTGACTCAGCCAGCCAAACACTTCCAGGGTGTGCTTAGTTTTAAGCTCGTTTTACCTCAGCTAACATCAAATAATGCTGTGCACGCTTAAAAGTAAGCACATGCTTAACTGCTTTGTTGGATTACAGCCTAAATTATCTATTAATCCAATTGCATGGTTTCCTCTGATCACTGCAGCCTTCAAATTCTCACTGTACAATAGATTTAATATAAATGCATTATGTTTGTCAGGCATGCCATGAGATTTGCATGCTGTCCTTGTCTGCTTGGCTATATTGTCATCCATAGGAGAATATTAAAGATTTAATATGATTTTTAAAAATTTAATCTTAGCCTTTTTTTCCTGTTGTTGATGGAAGGATATGAATGAAGTGTATCTTGTTTGGGAAAGCAAGAGGAAAATAATTAAATAAAAGGGGTTTATATTTTAAAGGTCCAGATAGGGAAGCAAATGAGAAAATCCCCTGCAGCCTTGGAACACAAAGGTGAGAACACACAGGGAGTTTGGAACGCTGCTGGTTCCTGCTACAGCAACAGTACCTGGGTCTGGCTGGGCTCATCCTGCCAGGGCTTCAGGACAGAGAAAGCAGGGATATGGGAGTGAATCCCATCCCTCCCAACCTCTGAGCTGCCCAAATATTCCAGTGTAGGGGAGCCCTGAAATGGCAGCACATCCATTTTCCCTTTCCAACTTGTACCTCTGGAGGGGTGTCCTGCCTTTTAATGCCATTTTAAACACACACAAACCCCCTCACAGGTGCAGCTTGAAGTGATTTATCCCCGATTTCCCAGGAAGCTCCATCAGCCTCCTCCTTGCCTCTGGCAGCCCTGCCCCTTTCCCAGGGGAATTCTGCCCATTTTGCAGCCCTGGTGCCAGGCTGACTGCTCTGTTTGCAGTCCTGCCCTGCTCCCCATGCCTCAGCTGAAGTGCAGAGCTACAGTCAGTGTAAGCCCAGGTAATTAAGGTGAATTAGTGGGCACCACAGGCTGATGGATGCAGTTATTCACTCACTCACATCACAGAGAGCAGCAGCGACTTCTGCCAAACCTTGCCTCACTAAAAGCAAAAAAAAAAAAAAAATTAATAAATAAACCCCTGCATTTCTCTTTCTGGTGGCCCTGGAATATAATCAGGCAGTACCTGCAGGATAAATCAAAAGATTAAATTAAGTTGGGATTTGAATCCCCCACTAAACAAAGCACCAAGCTGAGATTCCTTCGCTGGACTCCGGGCTCGGAATGGCTTTCAAGGGCCTCCCTCCCAAACATAATATCATCATTTGCTTTGACCACTGCTAAGTCACACAAAACACACACAAAAAGCCAGCCCAGGGGGTGCAGTGAGAGGCAGGGCACAATCTGGAGAGCAGTATGGGGCGTGCTGATTTCCTCCCTGGCCTGGCCTCCTGCCTGCTCCTCCTGAGCCCTGCAGCCCCAGCCTGGGCTCTGGCACAGCTCCTGTGTGCTGCCTTCTGCTGGCCTGGCCCAGGGGACACTGTCCCCTCCTGCAGCCCAGGGCACCTGCTGTCCCTCCACCCACGCTGCTCCTTCTCACCCAGGCACCATCCCCAAACCCTCCTCCTTCCACTCATTCGCTGGAAAAGTTGGGATAAATCATAGGATTGCGGCATTTTTTAGGGGCTCTGCAGCACCAAATTCCTCCCCCCTGCCAGCAGCCACCAAAGGAAGGTTAAACCCTCCAAAAACCTGCACAGAATTTCAGCCTCTCTGCCCACAAGATGTCACCCTGAATTTTAACAAAGGTACATTTACTCTTAAATATTAACTTCCCTCCCTCCTCCTCCCCGTGTTCCATCCTTAGAACCGACTGCATTAACTCTTCAGAAGTGATGATTTACCCACAACCCCAAAAATCCCCTTTAAATCTTGCTGCTCCCGACCTCAGCTGCATTTTGGCAACACATCCCTCCAGTGAATTGAATCCTGGGCTGCATTTCCTCCGGTTTTTCACAGCACAGGATAAATATTTTTCAGCTCAGCCTGCAAAGCCCCAGCCTGTGTGACCCCAAGGCTGCTTTGGTGATGTTCATCTCCAGTTTGAGAAGGAGCATGTGGGAGATTCTTCAGTGTAGAGTCTTAGGATGTGTTATCTGATAACAGCAGCCTCAGATTGCAAGTTATTCGCAGCTTTTTGAGCATTAAAAAAAAATAAATAAAATCCCAGCATGCAAAAAAAGGAATGAGAAGTATCTCTAAACCTTTTTGAAAGTGGAAGTGACAGAGTGCATTTGCCAAACCTTTAGGCTTGGGAAAGGATGCATTGACTGTTTAAGGTTAAGTTTGTGCTGTTGTTTTTAAAAACTGACGCAGTTTGTTTAGAGCCCAGCTCCATACAGAGAATGTGCCCACGTGCACACGACTGCTGCTCTTTTCCTCAGGTAAAAATCCCCTTTCTGCCCCGTTTTTGGGCCCTGTTTTGCAGATTCCCCCAGCCCCAGGCGTGACCCATCAGGACCCAGACGTGACATTTGTGTGCACGTTCAGCAGGGCTGCTCTCACAAGCACAATAATTACACACACAAATGAGCTCTGAAATTGCCCTTTTATGAAAATTCCAACCTTGATATTTAACCAGTTAATAAGAGCCCCTCTTGCATCTGATTTGCAAATCAGATATTTGTGTGCAAGGTTGGTTTTTTTTTCAGAGGGGAGGGCTGGCACTGGGATGTTTTCTCTGTTTTAATGCTTCTTTACAGAGCAGGCAGAGCTGAACTGGGTTTTCTGTGAAAATATTTGTTTCATTCCTCATTTCAACTTCTCAAACACCCTAAAACCCAGGCCTCCCAAACTGATCAGTGGGTGAGGAAAACACCTTTGCAGCAGAGCACTGCACACAAAGCAGGCCCAGCCTGTTGCCCCAACAAGCAGGTATCCTTTAAAAATAAGAAACAGAATTTTAAAGCTATCCTTTAAAAATAATAAATAGAATTTAACCAAACTTGTGGTATATTGAGGCCAGTATTTTATTTTTAATGATTTTTTTATGTTTAACTCACACTGTTGAGGCCACCAGCAAAAGTTTATTCCTAATTTTATGGGAACAGTTAAACCCTGACTACACCTTGGTAGTTTTCCCTACAGATTATTTCCCTACTCATTTTTTTCCTCTCTAAATCAAAACTGCTGCTAGTCTGGGGATTCTAACATGAGGGAAGAGTCAGATTTGAAGAGGAAAGAAGGAAATTGTTAATCTCTGTACATCAGTGCTGCTCAGCAGCTGAGGATCTCAGGTATTTCAGGAGGCACAAAATCTCCTCTCCCACCCAAGCCTCATTTTTCTCAAACAGAGGGAAGCTCAAACTTCCTAAAACTGAATTCTTCGTGGAGCAGCTGTGCTGAGGCTCTTCCTAAACCACTGAAATAAATATTTTTTGCCTCAATATTGACTACACCAGCACCTTGGACACCCCTGCCCTTTCCCCAAGGTGTTCTCAGCTATCCAGTAGCAGATTTTGTTCATGCTGAGTGCAATGCTCCTATAAAACCTCACTGGGCACCTTAACATCCCTTCAAACTCCAAATAAAAAGGCTGAGGAACACCATAAAGAGAGGAGCAGCCCCTGAACAGGAGAGATTCTTTTTTCCCTTAGGAAAAATAAAGGTTTTTTATAGGAAAAAATTTTTATACAAAAAGTTTATTGCTGTCCAATTCTCCCCAACTCCCAGCTACCACGAACAAAGGTACCAGAAACACTTTGGGATTAGCTAAGTTTGCTCATGATTTTCCCAGAGTTTTCTCCAATAAATCCCCCTAAATTTCCAGGCTAAGTTTCACTCCAGCAAAGCCAGTAAATATTTTGATCAGCTCTGTAGGGCAGCAGGCTGTAAATACACACCCAGGGTGACCATTTCTCAGTAATGAACTGGAGCATCTTGGCAGAAGCTGATTTGTTTCACCCACTACCCATCTTCCCTGGTAATTAAATTCCTCTTTCAAAAAAACCCAAACAATCTCTGCACCCAAGCACCAAATCAGTCAAGATATCAGGAGGCCAAAAATAAACAAACAAACAAACAAAAAATTAATAACAAACTGTGAAGCACAATCAGCATGAGCTAAATCCTCTGTGAGTCCTCACTATTCCTCCCCAGCAATTCAAATCAGGCCCAATTTCCACAGGAAGTTTTTTAAAGGGCAGCTGCAGCCTTCCTGACCCTGTCCTTAATAAATGTCACTCACCTTGGCACCAAGTTTGCATTGCAGCCCATTCCCCTCCCACTTTTCCTTTTACATGTGGTTTTCCTGGGGGTTTTGTTGGTAGTGATCACACACAGACACTCAACAACCACAGACTGACCAACCTGAGCTGGTATTTCCTTTTTCAGAGGCTTCTCTGACTGGTTAATTTTAAATAAAGAGCATATAACATTAAATATCAGTATAGAATAATCATAAGTATATCATTAGGATAAAAACATCACATAATATTATATAATAATATTTCAGCCATAACCAGCTTTAGGATATTCTAGCCTATGGAAACTATAATCACAGGAAATTTCTGAAGGTGTACAAACTTTTTTTTGGGAAAAAAAAAAAAAAAGTCCAGAATGGCTTTAAAGTCTGTCATTAGTCACTGCCATTGGTGCATTATAATAATTTTCAATAGCCCTGAATGTTGGGCATTGTTCACTTGCATTGAGGGCGGCTCTGGCAGCCAAAGCAAAGGTAAAATAGGAGCTCAGATGCCAGCAGGGTTTGCAGAGGAAGAGAAAATGTTTTTATGGGTAAATCCTTTCTCAGTGCCCCCTGCTCTCCACTGAGGGCAGCAGTGAAATCCTCAGCAGTGAGCACCTGCACAACTGCCTCACCTTCCCCAGGAAGGAGGGAAATAACTGTGAGAGGTCCTAAAGAGGCAGAATTGATTTGTTTTGTAAAGGTGCATGCATCACCAGCCCCCAAATCTGAGGAGAGGGAAGGCAAAGCATCCACCCAGCCATGAGGGTGCTCTCACAGGAAGGGAAAAGCAGCTCTGATGTTATAATACCTCAGAGGTGAGTTAAAAAAAAATAAATGAAAATATGGAGTGCAAGATTCCTGCCTCAGCCAAATTTGATGATCACACCTGGAGGAGGGACAAATCTGGGATTTGCTGAGATTTCTCAGAGGTGCTGGGTGCCCTGATGGAGCAGGGCTGTAAACAAACCCCACTTTGAAAAAAAAAAATATC
Source organism: Aegithalos caudatus (assembly GCA_013389925.1). Lineage (NCBI taxonomy): Eukaryota > Metazoa > Chordata > Aves > Passeriformes > Aegithalidae > Aegithalos > Aegithalos caudatus. Next base: position 539,925 of record WEIU01009141.1, read on the forward strand.
AAAAAACACACAAAAAGGAAGCAAATTTTGGAAGTTAGGAAGCTCAGACTGCCTGCAGCCATTAAAAGAAAATCATTTTCCACAGTAAAATAAAGAGATATCTGGATTATTCTCCATGATTAAGCCATGGACAGGCTGGCACCTCACAAGAAGCAGAATTTAGCAGGAAATTGGGCCCATGGAGGTCTCCAGGCTGGAGTTGTACTGGCTCAGCAATTTCTTCCAATGATTTGATAAAAATGTTTTCAGCATGTTATGCATCCAGGTACACACAGCAATAATTACCATAATATTATAAAACACAAAGGCAGAAAAGTGCAGTAATTTGCACTGATTATTAAGTAAAAATAGGAAAGTTTAATTATTAATTTTTGAAATCACTGAAAGGAGAAAATAGCACACCTTCCATGTGCAGACATTGAAATTAGATTAGCTTGACAAGCCCATTTCAGAGGGAACAGGAATTCTTCAGTGCATTTATTTAATAGACCTTGAACATGTTATGAAGCAACTCTTTATTACTGCATCCTAAAAGATGTGAGTGAAAGGATTTTAAATCCCACACCTTGGTGCTGCTTTTAGATGAATACAAAACATTGAAAGAATCCAAATTTGTGACAGCTCCCCATTCAAATCAGCCTCGAAGAGGAGCAGGGGAAATGGGAATTAGTGATGCTCCTGTGGCAAGTGCAGCTCCTCAGGAGAAGAGGGAAAAGAAGGATTTCCCTGTGCACACCTTTTGGGGCAGCAGGTTTTTGCCACCCCAGGCTTGTGCTGCCCACATTTATTCACTTGGATCTGACCTCTGGGTTGTAAAGCATCAGCAGTGGCTATCTGCTCTTCAAAAATCTCTCTTTTCCTCACCCCAGGAAGCTCACAATATAAGGTTTTTTTAAGTGGGAAGATAGTTTTATGGCATTTAAAGCAAACATTGGCAGTTTTGTTGAAGGGAAGGCTGGCACAGAAGAGCCAAAATGTGGAATTAAATGAGCTGTACTTGTAAAATGGACTTGAAGAGAAACTGGGAAGCTGCAGTGATCCAGGCTGGAGCTGCCTGGGTCATGGGCAGGGCTGGAAATGGGAAATGAAACTGTTGTTTTTAAAGAACAGCCAGGAAAGATGGAAAGGTACTGAAATTTGGCTAATGAAGCAGAAGGACCTGGAGAAGAACTAAAAAGGACAGAGCTCCTCTTGCAGTTTTTCCCTTCCCTTTTGCATTAGGCTGGGTAATTTTTAGAGCAAATTTTGTGTTCTGTATCCTCCTTTTTGCATTGGGATGGGTAATTTTTAGAGCAAATCTTGCATTCTATACCCTCCCTTTTGCATTGGGCTGGGTAAATTTTAGAGCAAATCTTGCATTCTATACCCTCCCTTTTGCATTGGGCTGGATGTTTTTTAGAGCAAATCTTGTGTTCTGTATCCTCCTTTTTGCATTGGGATGGGTCTTTTTTCGAGCCAGTATTGTGCTCTATACCCTCTGTTTTGCATTGGGATGAGTCTGAGTATTTCTTAGAGCATTTATTGCATTCTGCAGCCTCCCTTTTGCAGCCCTGGGTATTTTTTAGAGCAAATCTCGTGTTCTGTGTCTGTGTCTCATTGTCTCCTGTCACCGGAGGAACCCCTCCTTTACTGCTGCCAAAGCGGCTACTCCCGAGCTGGGTCAGACCAATTATTTCTTAAATGGTTTGTGCTCACCTGCACTTCAAATGGGCTCCTTTGAGCAGCAAAACAACAGCACCTCGTTCCCAGGCTGCTCCCAGATCCATTGTGAGCCCAGCACATCAGTCTGCTCAATTAAAGAGCCTACCACTACAAAGTGACTGCAGATCATTTGTATTACCTTGCTCCAGCCGACACTTTATTCCCAAATATCTGACTCCAAGAGGTCCTTTTCTGCTTAGCTAGCTGCTTTATCCCAGCTTGCATTTATGTTAAAAAAAAAAAAAAATGAAAAGGGAAAAACAATCAGCAATGTGCTTTAAGCAAAATTTCTGTGTCCTGAGCAGTTATTTCTTCTCTGCAAAGGGAGTTCTGCCTTTCCTTCCAGCCCCTTCCAACTGATTTGTTAGAGATTTCCCAAGTCCCATGGAATGACAGGCTGAAGGCTTGCTTTCAAAATATTGGAGGTGCAACTCTGAAACCAACACTGCCTTGCCAATTAACTTAATTCTTACTCAGCTTGGGGCTGTGTATGTGTGGAATCACTTAAACGAGAAGGGGAACTGAAATCCACCTTTGCTGAGGGTTCCAGGACACAGGCAGAGCTTCCCAGGAACCACAACTCCTCCAGGACAGACTTGAGGTCCAGCCTAAGGATGCAGGCAGTCCTGGCTCTGCCCAGGATGCTCTGATCCATTTCCATTCCAGCTGAGGATGCTCTGTGGTGATTCCCTGGCTCCTGCTCTCTGTCAGGTGCATCCCTCTGCTCCTGCCCTGGGCTGGATCCATCCCAAACCCCAGCCCTGAGCTCCTGCAGGGCTGCAGGAGGGTGGGCACAGGTGGAGGGGCTCAGGTGGGGTTCCTGCAGGGTGGGCTCAGGTGGGGTTCCTGCAGGGTGGAGGGGCTCAGGTGGAATTCCTGCAGGGTGGAGGGGCACAGGTGGAATTCCTGCAGGGTGGGCACAGGTGGAATTCCTGCAGGGAGGAGGGGCTCAGGTGGAATTCCTGCAGGGCTGCAGGAGGGTGGGCTCAGGTGGGGGGCTCAGGTGGGGTTCCTGCAGGGTGGGCTCAGGTGGAGGGGCACATGTGCAGTTCCTGCAGGGCTGCAGGGACACTTTCTCCTCCCTGGGGACATCTGAGCCCTGACAAGGCTGTCCAGAGGGGGGGTGGCTCCTCACTCACCCTGGGAGCCCTGAGCACTCCGTGTTCCCCTGCTCTGGAAGGGGCTTGGATCAGATCCATCCCCAGGCCCCTCTGAGCTGCTGCCCTGGCAGTGAGGGCAGGCAGAGCTCCCCAGCTCTGCTGGGCTCTCCCCTCCTGGCTGCCAGCAGACTCCAGCACAGCCCTGCTGAGCTCACCTGGGACAAGGCAGGCCCTGAGACAGGAGCCTGATCCTCCCCTCTCCCCCTGCAGCTCCTGCAGCGACACCCAGAACTTTTACAGCCTTCTGAGTTTTCTGAGGTTTTTGAGTTTTTTGATGTTTACACGTTGAAGTGGGTTCTGTTCAAAGACTTTTTAGGAAAAACAGCCTTTGTTTACATTCCTCTCTCTTTGATGGACCCTTGTCTCTACCAGTGTGGACGGAGGGGTGGCAACTTCTCCCTAAATGCAGGGGCAATCCCTGGAAAACTCTATAAACCTCAGCTGGAAAATAAACTTCCTCCTTGTTCCTTTGAGCTCAGCTGTGTCTGCCTTTCATTGTGTGTCCTACAACAACAACAGGAGTTTGTGGCAAATGCTGCAAGGACAGAACTGCTGAGAGCAGCCCCAGAGCCTCCCATCCACGGGACCCAACAGCTCTGAAATTCATTTTCCCCCTTTGGATCCCCTTTTCCCCAAAGGATCAATCCCATGGATAAGGCAGGAGAGCCCAAACCCTCAGCCCAGCACTGCCAAAGTGCCCCAAAGCCTGCAGGACAGCCCAGGTCGAGTTCCCAGCATCTCCTGAGGAGGTGAAGCTCATTTCAACAAAGTGTAAATTCTGCCCAGTGCAAAGAAAAATTACTTTGAATTAACTGGATAGATGTTATGAATAATCCACATTAAATTCTTAATTTTGGGTTACGATAGAAGACTTAATAGTGGTCAGATACCCACTGCTTATGCAATTAATTCTTAGCCAAGAAAATGAATGTGAGATATAAAATATTTTAGAAATAATCTTTTCGTACAAAAACAATGGAAATTTGAAGAAGGATTAAGATTTAGTGTCACAACAGATTATAGTGTGAACAGAATATGTCCTTACAGAAATCTATTTAACCACTGATATCCTAGAGGGAACAAACTATAGGGCTTTTTCCATAGCAAGAGAAAAAAAAAAGGGAATTTGCTCTTTGTGTTTACTGGAGCCCACAACTGGCAGGAAATGAGGCATGAAATGCATTGTCAAACACACAGTGTTCCAATAGAATGCCTTACTTCCAGCTGAGCATTGATTTTAGGGATGCAAGCTCTCCCTAAAAATGGATATTTTTAAAAAATGAATCACCCTGGTAATGCTGTGTATACACACACACAAAAATATTGCTGAAATAAACCTTCAGCTTTTTTAACTCTTCTCTGAAGAACTTCCATTTGGTAGTTCTTCCTAAGATAATAACAACACTAAGATAATAATACCACTAATAACACTAATGATTAAGGAATGCTGAAAGGAGCCAGGAGAGGAGGAATCCAGCAGCCCAAAGTGCCCCAAACTTCAGCCCAAAGTTCCTCCTGAGCACAGACCTCAGAGGGAAATGATGGAACTGCAGCTCCAGATCTGCACAGGGGAGAAGCAGGAACATCACCCTCCTGCAAAACCTCTGTCCAAGGCATTTCCCTGCTGCACCCAGAGAAAACAGGGCCAGGAAATCCCCTGAAAACTCCTTTTTCTCTATTTTCTCTATTAATGTCAGTAAGTAGCAGCAGCCCACGCTGGTGAGGGTTGTCTCTATCCTAAGCAAGTGAGGGATTGCCCAAAAGCTCCAGGTAAAATGAGTTTTGCAGTTATTTTACAGACAAAATTGAGTATGCAAAGCAGCCTTACATCAGTCACCCTTTCCCAAAGCATAGCTAATGCACTTAATTAACTAGGCTGCTACCAAATCCTCTTTTTAAACACTTTTCTTTTTTTTTCCTTTAAAGATTGTCACAAAAAAACCCAAACAAACAAAAAAACCACCAGAAAAATTAAAAAACTCCCAAGAAAAGGAGAATCAAGAGCTTTGGAACAGAACACATAATTTTTTCTTTCTTTTTGCTTTGAGAAGTCAGCTGTGTGGGAATGATTTAATTAAACCATAAATGAAAATGATTGCAAAAGTGTCTTGCTGGGTGAGGGCAGGATGTGCAGAATTAAACACCCTTTTGCTGTTTGGGACAGAGATTTGTGTTCTGTCATGTTCCTTTTTAACTCTCCCCCTGGCACAAACATCCAGGGGTGTTTGGGACAGAGATTTTTGCTGTTTGGGACAGAGATTTGTGTTCCATCCCTGCCAGTATCCCACTGACCCACTCCCCCTGCCCTTGCAGGGAGCCTCTCTCCCCCTCTCCTATGAGGTCCTTTCAGGTGCTTTGCAATCCAAATTTATGGATGTGAATAACTGAGTTTTGGACATCCAGTGGTTTGAAATCACTTGGGCAAGGCCAGGGTTTAGGACAGGACACAGCTCCAGAGAAAGTTTTGTACCCTGGAAAGGCACAGGGGGAGAGGCTCAACACCACATTTAAATCTTGTGAAATGTAAGAACTGTGGTGTTTGTTTTTAAACCAACACAATATTAATGGCTTTTCTTGTGCTCTTGTGCATAAAACTGCAGAAGGGCTATGAGAAACCCAGTCCAAATCTGTGAGGGAAATGAACTCCAGGGGATGGGATCCCTCCCCAACATCAGCATTTCTGCCCCAGGAGCTCCTGACACGTTTGGGAGTTCAAGAATTGTCCATTTATGAGTCCCAGCACACAAGAATGGGCTTTCTGTATTTCTGCCAAGCTGTTCAGAGTAGGAACTTGTCTCTTGTGCTTTTTCTTTCAATAAAATAAAATAATGTCAGGCTAAAAAGACAGGTCCAAACAGTTCCTGGCCACCTTGGCAAGCACGCTGCTATTGTTTATAAACCCCTGCAGTTATTATTGTTTGGGGATTGTTTCTGTTATCTCACTTTTAATAACAGACAAGTGACTTCCAGTGTGTCAAGGAAATCTAATAAAATATAAATAAAAACTATTTGCCTGTGTTTTTTCCCCCTTTTTACTTCGAGCACAAATTACATTAACAAAGCAAAATAGCACAGACAAATCAAGATTTGAGCGTGGAACCAGGCAGGAATGCTTTGTGTTTATTAAGTTTTCATTTACAAGAGCCTGCATCACCTTATCTGGGTTAAGAAAAGCAGCGTGCAGGATGTGCTGGCTGAGGCCCAGCCCAGCAAACACAAACACAAAAACACAAATACACAAACAAACAGTGCCACGTGTGCATCCTTAGGGCCAGCACCTCCCCTCAAGCAAAGGGAGAGCAGCACCTGCCCTCAGATGTGCTGCAGGGAATTCCTGCTGCATTCCTGCTCCATTCCCCCACCCTGCAGTCAGAATTCTTTTGCTCATCCACTGATTTTAGCTTGGAGCTGAACCTGAGGGATAGCAGAGTGATTTACCCAGAGGTAACCAGGGGGTTCCCATCGAGCTTTGGCCAGACAGATGGGTATTTCAGGTTTGCTCCTCTTTGCATTAGAAAACAACCTCGATGGGCTCTTGAGATCTGCCAGAAATTAACTAAAATTAAAAAAAAAAAAAAAAANTATTTTTATTTTTTTTTAAAAAAGAGAGAGAGAGAGAAAAAAAAAAACCCCAAACCCAACAGCTGCAGTCCCACCTTTATTATTTCAGGTGTTCTGTTACACCCCACCATATCTACTGTTTTTCTCTAGACATTTACTTAACTAATACCAGAATTTTGTCCTTATAAGAATTCCTCTTCTTAACTCAACTCCCAATTTTTTAATTTTTATAAACAAAACCCCCAAACACACAAAACCCCCAGCCCACTTCACTTGGACCCTTTGGCTGATGTGCCCAGCCCATCAAATTAACCAAAGGCAGGAATTTCAATCCCCAGTCCCCAGGAACAGAGCTCAGCAGCAGGGAGGGGTGACAGGGCAAATGTCAAATTTCCATGTACAAATTTCCATGCACTCACTCTCCACCAAGCCTTGCTTTCACCTTGGATGCCCCAATTCCACATTCTGGGCACCTTCTGCACCCAAGCCCAGCCCCATCAGCCTCTCCCCAAAGCAGAGAATTTCCCCAAACCTGTTGAATTTTGCTGCCACACTTGGATTATCTCTAATCTAGCAAAGAGCATCCTTTGGATGCTGACACTGAGAAACAACTGTGAGCAGCACAGCTCCCAGTGCTTAACCCAGCCTTCCTCAGAGCTGAATAATTCCCCCCTGAGCTGTGCCAGCTCCTTGTGCTCCCTGACAGCAGAGGATGGAAACCCAGCCCTGGCACTGGGCATATGCTCTCCAGGTGGACAGCACTCCCACCACCCACTGCAAATGAGAAAAAGCATTAAAGCCACCTCCCTGCTCAGCCTGCCTGGGTTATTTCAGCTGGCAAACACCACCCAGAAATTAATAACAGCCTTCCCACCTGCAAATAAAAGTGTGCTGCTAAGGTTTTTGGCAGCGAGCTGGCATTTTGTCATTTAATCATTTCACATCATTACACTGCAATATGCAATGTAATGAGATGACACTCCTAAATGACAAACACTGGGTGCCTCCTGGGCCCTGAGGAATGATGGCATGGCAAGGGAATTGTGCACTCAAGGTTGCCACAGCCTCACTCCCCCGAGCTGGGATTGAAGCACAGAGAGCAAGGGGAGCCTCACCCAGGGGGGCTGAGCTGACCCAGGGGGCTCAGCCCTGCAGCTCAGCCCCAGAGAGGGTCCAGGCTCCCAAATCCCAGCCCTCACCTGGGCCTGGGGCACCCCCAGCCCTTCCCAGGGCCACGGAGGAAGGGCAGCCAGAGCATCCTTATCTCTGCAGCCCACTTGATTTGGAGGATATATTAACCTTTAAGCATTTTGGAGAAATGCCTCTGGAGGTCTCCTGCCAGGGCCTGATTTGATTGTCTGGGGTGGTGGCAAAGAGGGGAAAAGTCCAACAAAGCCAACCCTTGGTGCCCACAGGAGCCTCAGAGCACTTCAAAGCAACCCCTAAATGTCTAAAGCCCCTCCAAGGACCTCCAAGATGCTCAGAATTGTTCTTCCCCACCCTTTCTTCCCCTTTTCAATCCAGCCCAGATAAATGCACTGAGGCAGCCATAAATGACAGCCTCAAATGTCACTGCTGTGCTAACAGCCCTGTCCTGCTGCACACCCAAGGTGTCACCTCTGCAGGAGCCTGCAGCTGCCTGGAGTCAGCCCAGGACCCCCTGAGACCCCCAGAGCACTGGGAAAGCCCCAGTGAAGCCCCCAGAGCACTGGGAAAGCCACAGGTGAAGCCCCCAGTGCCTCCTTTATCCCAGAGCACTGGGAAAGCCCAGGTGAAGCCCCCAGAGCACTGGGAAAGCCCAGGTGAAGCCCCCAGTGCCCCCTTTCACCTGTGCTAAGGGACCTTTCCTGCCTCCCCCAGGGTCCTGTGCCCCAGCACAGCCCCAGAGCCTCCCCTGGGTTCCTGCAGGCTCCAGAGGATGCAGCAGGGCAGGCAGAGCACCTGGAGCTGCCTGCTGGGCAGGATTGGAGCTCTGGTAACAAATTTATCCCCAAGGAACCTCGAGGGGGCTGTTCCAGGCCCAGGGACAGAGCCCTGGAGCCCCCTCCCCACTGCCCCAGCCCCTCCACCACGCCTGTCAGGAGACTCTGCAAGAACCAAGAGAGAGACAATAAAATTCTAAACTGAAGAGCTCTTTAAATATTAGCTCAGCTGGTATTATCATACATTTTTCCAAGTTCAAACATGATAAAGTGATTTGAGAGTTTGCCAACTCCATATTCAGGGGAAGCATGCAGAGAGAGGAGAAATGCTGATATCTTTGATGTAAGTTCTTTTTCTTTCCTTTCCTTTTGTTGACTTTAAAGAGCAGTCCTCTTAAACCTGATTTCAGAAGGCATCAGAAAATGCTGGAAATTACACAACAGCTTTAGGAGCAAGAGTTGCAGGTGGCAAGATATTTATTTTCCAAAAGCAGCTCTCCATGAATGGATGAGCCATCCCAAAGAAATGGTTATTTTCTTTGCCATCTTATTCACAGAACAAGCCCTATTGAATTTCTGCTATTCAGTCATTTATTATTTAGTGGCTGAGAGAGCTGGCTTTTTACATTCTTCCCCACATCAGTGAGAGGAGACAATCCTTAAAAAACAAATTCCTGAAGTGACAATGAACTTCTGGCTCCCAGCTCTTAATAAGCAGCCCTGAGCTTCCCTCTCTCCAGGACCCCCTGTCACAGCAGAAGCACTTTAAAGGCAGAGGGATCTGGCAGCCAGGACAATTCCAGCTTTTGATGGAGCTGCCCCAGTTTGGGATGAGGTTTAGGGGGTCCAGGATCAGTTTTCCAGGAGTGAAAGCAGCACTTTTAGAGGGGCCATGACCAAAGCACCCACGTCCAACCCTTCCCACCTTACCCCACAGAGGATGTGTTTGCACAGCAAAACCTTGCCAGGCTGAATAATGACTCTAAAGACAAATTGTTTGAAATCATTTGGATTTCACCACTTTCCTAAGTGTCCAGAAAAGCTTGACACCCCCCTAAAAGAGCCACTCTAACAGCCAGACATTCATTAAAATGTAATAATATAGATTAAGTTTACTTAATCCTGCTGCAGAGTGCCACAGAGAAAAAGCAATATTCATTACACTTGGCAAAAGCAGGAATGGTGAGTGGGAGCCAAAGCAGGCCTGGATGCTTGCTTGTTTCCTCATCTTTTTTTAAAGCCTTTTTTTTTTTTTATTTTCTTCCATCCTTCTGCATTGGCATGCTCCCTAAATGCAGCAAAGACAGAAGGTAATTACATATCGTGACTCATTAGCAGAAAAAAAGGAAAAGTGGGAGCAAAAGCAATAGGTAGGTGGGGGTAAATTTACCACATAATGATTTAAAAGTTTTGGACTCCTGCACACAGGGGGAAGGAAAAAAAGGGAAGGAATTTAGTCATTCAGACTGTGAAATTCTAGGAGACTAAATGTCTACTTAAATTATTTCATCACATATTCATTAGGCCATCCCAGGGAATGCAGTTACATTATTTGATGGGGTTTTAGCTCTTTCCTGGCACCCTGAAGAAGACAAAGAAGAATGGACAAATTGAACAAAAGATGAACAAAGGAAGCAGCGGGGAAAGGAAGGCAGAGAAGCCTTAAAAAAAAACCCCAAAAACCCCACAGACCCATTGAGGCAGGGCATAAAAAGCCAAGGTTTAATTCCTGACACCAAGGGCTGGTCCAAGCCCAGGCCTGGTTATTGCTCCTCATTCAGCCACCCTGGAATGCCAAGGCTGCTCTGGCTGCCCTGCACCACAAATAAATCAGGAGTTATGCCTTAACATGCTTCTTCCATAGCACCAAGCACATAAAGGAATTTATCCTCTGAGTCCACTAGACTGCAGAACAAATAAATATAAATAATGATAGAGGAAAAGGGGAAGGAAAGTGAAACACTGGTGTGGGGAGTCAGGAAATCTTTATTTTACCCAGAGTCATTGCCCACAAACATCTTCCCTTTAATAACTGCTGGTTTGGTGGGTTTTCTTCTTTTTAAAATATTTTTAATTACAATTAAAACTCTTAAGCCAGCTCCTTTTAGAAAACATAATATCTCCCTTTTTGGCTGTGCCACAGCAGAGGATCCTCTGCTTACTCCCTTCGAATTTTAACACGTGGACTTAAAGACCCAGGAGGACAGAATACATTTTCTGCTATTTGAAAGAATTAGAATGTGTTGGGGAAAGGCTGCACTTGGCTGGGAGCTGCTTTATTAAAAGGATGTTGCAGCTAGAGAGTGGGGAAAAAATAGGACAAAGCATCCAGAGGGAGCCATGGTTCTCCTTGGGGCAGGGCTGGGGAGGGACAGGCACAGAGCCCAGCCAGGGGCAGGAGATAAAAACTCCTCTCTCCATCACTGAGCCAGAGCTCCCTGGCAGCTGCTGGGGCAGGGAAATCCAGCCCAGCCCAGCCCCAAAGTCACCCCCAGGACAGGAGGGAGCTGCAGCTCCAGGCACACTGACAGCATTGGGATAAAATCTCCAAACCCCAGCTGGGACTGGGGGCACTCACAGCTCCTCAGCCAGGGCCAGGCTGGAGCTGCTGGGAACCCCATCCTTGGAGGTGCCCAAGGAATTTACAGAATTACAGAATTCACAGAATCACAATTACAGAATTCACAGAGTCAAAAATCACAGAGTCACAGAATGAACAGAATTACAGTCACAGAATCACAGAGTCACAAAATTACAGCATTACAGAATCACAGTCACAGAGGCACAGAATCACAGCATCACAGAATCCACAGTCACTGTGTTGGAAGAGGCTTCCAAGCCCATCAAGTCCATCCCAGGCTGACCCCTCAGCTGACCCCTGGCTCCAGTGCCACATCCAGGCTTTGTTAAACACCCCCAGGGATGGTGACCCCACCACCTCCCTGGCCAGGCCATCCCAGTGCTTCCTCACCCTTGCCTTCAAACCTTTTCCCTGATATCCAACCTGTATTTATTTCCCTTGGGGCAGCTGAGGCTGTGTCCTGTCCTTGTGTCAGAGCTGCCTGCAGAAAGAGCCCAAGCCCAGCTGGGCACAGCCACTCTCAGGGAGCTGCAGGGAGTGAGGAGGGAATTGGGCACAGCTTGGACTGGATGATCCTGGAGGTTTTTTCCAACCTCAGTGAGCCTGTGGACTTGCAGGCATTCCATCCTTTCCCTGAGACTTGTGTCCATTCACAAACAACTGACAGGATGGGGATTTCACATATTAAGCAAAAGAAAATTTGAATAAAAATGCTGCATTTTTTACAGCAATTTATATATCATCTTAGCTATGCCAAACTCCTTCAAAACCAGTCTAACTCCTGGTATTTTAACTCAGAAAATTCACTTTCACCCTGCTAATCCCAGAGTCCAGCCGGAGGGAGCATGGCACACACCCTCCCCAGTGTGGGAATCAGGCAGCACCAGCAACACAAAAGTGGGAGCAGAGGCTTGGAGAGCTGACTTTTCTCCTCCAAACACAGCAGATTTTTGTGCTCTAGTTCTATTCTTTTATGAGTGCAATACCAGCCCTTAATGCAGGATCCATAAGGATCCATAAGCACAATTCAGAGGCTAGGCCTCGAGCAGCCAAACATCACCACCATGAGAAAAGGGCCTCAGTGCCTGCAGTAATTGAAATTTGGGGTTCTGGCCACACCACAACTTCCAGAATTTAGCTCTTTGTACAATCTCAGAGTTGGCATTTGTCCCATGATGTCACAGCAGATAAAACACTCTGACTCCTGTGCCTACCAAAAACCCAAGCAAATATCAATGTTCAGCTCTGAGATCTGCTGTGGGAATAAAACCAAGACAGCCCCCAGTGAGACAAACAGGGCTGAGGAGCAGCACTGGGGCTCCTTTGGTGCAGCCTCTTTGCTGCTGCAATGCAAAGCACAGAAAATGAATTTGGGGGCTCCCATCCCTCCCAGCCTCAATGCAGCCCAAGCTGCACCAGATCCCTGCACAGCAATTCCCTCCAATCCAGCACCAATAATCCCACCCAGGGAAGAAATCATAACTCTGAACCCTTCTTTGCAATGACATCCTCCTTTTCACTCTAAGCACTGTTCTTTAAACATCTCTAAACTTTTCCTGTTCCTTCCCTGTGCCTTGATAGGAATTTGCCTGTCACTGGAGGCTGTACACAAAGAGAGACACAGACACTGAGCACAAAGATATCAGGAAGTGGTTTTCCTAGCAACAGTAATCATCTGAGAGATCCCAGAACATCCTTCCTATTCATGCAGCATTTTGTGTTTTGAATAGTGCTGACAGGTGAAGTGGATTCATAGTATTTAATACAAAAAATGTTGCTGTGGATGGGAATGGCACAAAAGCAAAAATATCCACACTATTCATGAGCAGATGAATTCAGTGTTTTCATAACCTTCCAGATTATTCACTAAGGCACAGTTTCACAAGCAGAGACTCTCCCCTTCCCACAGGATGAACAATCCTGGTGCTCTGGGGGAGCAGAATCCCAGGGCTTTGGGCAGCCCTGACCTCACATCCCCCAGCCAGGGTGGCACCCTCAGAGCCTGCCCTGCACCCAGCAGGATCCTGCTCTGGGATCCCATCTCCTCCCACCAGGAGCACCTGAGACCCCCAGGCTGCTGCACTGAAGCCCTTCCTGGCAGTGGGACCCAGCTTTTCCTCTCACAGCCCTGAATTTGGGGTCAAAGCTGCTCTGCAGAAGTCCTGAGCAAGCTGGGACCTCCCAGGTGCTGAGCTCAGCTTCCCTGCCCCACACAGGACCCTAAATTTGGGTGCCTGAAGGGAGCAGAGACACCACAGACATCAGGGGGTGCAGCTGCTCTGCAAAACCAACACAAAACCCCCAAATTCTTGTTATCCTGCAGGGCAGGTCCCATAAAACTGCTGGGATTGGGAAAGTTCATGGGCAGAGCCCCAGAGCAGTGCAGTGCCCCTCTCCCCACCCATGGGAGATCAACACCCAAAGGGTTTTGTTCCTCCAGCCTTGTGCACAAAACTCCACTCCAGATTTCTGTCATCTGTGGGAAACCCAACACATTCATTTTTCCTTTCTGAGCATCAATTGTCCTCCTGCTGCTTCTCCTTCCTTGCCCACCAAAACGTGCCCTGCACAGGAGTTTCCCAACCCTGGGGATCCCCAGCTGCCTCCCATGGGCTCATGGAGCTCTGATCCACCCTGTAAATCTGCTTTTTCCTGCAGTTTGCACGAGCCCAATGGATTCATTATTGCCATTCCCTTAAGGAAATCATCCAGTCTCTCCAGAAACCCAACTCATGCTGGCCTCAGCCTTCCCTGCACTGATTTTTGAGGCTGGCAGGGTATTAAAGCCCTCTCTCCCTCCACCTGCATTCCAGAATACATAATGGGAACACCAACAAATCCTTGGCTGCAGGCACACCAGAGGATGGGACTTATTACCTGAGCAGTTCCTGGTTGGGATTTTTATTTGAAAGTAATAATAAATTAAATTGAAAGGGATAAATTCAGAACAGATGTGAACAGGTATAACTAATGGGGGTGTCAGAGGGAATTAAACAGTGACAAACAGGGGGGTAAATTACAGTGCCAGGGTGAGTTGATTTTAAAGGGACATCAGGAAGGAGAGGGGGAATTTAGAAAGTCCAAATTTCCTGCAATTGAAATACACAGGGTATAGATTATAAATATCTTTGAGGAGAGAAACTACTAAAATGAGGCTTTGAGATAGCACAGGATTGATTAATCAGCTTCCTTCTGCTCTCTGCAGCCTCTCCTTTGGATCCTTTTTCTCCCTCTGCCTCTGGCAGGTGACATCCTCTGTATCCACTGAGGGGGTTCCAATGAAATTTGCACTCCTGCCCTGCTCCACTGCCAGCCCTCCCCATAGGGCAGAAAAAAACACAACCCAAAAGGCCAAAAGGCCTTCTGACTTCCCTCCAGCAGGAATTCTTCCCCACCCTTAAAAAAGAAAAAAATCTTTATCAAAATCAAAATATTTTGAGAGAGAATCCCATTAAAAAGTGATATTAAAACTCTCAAGTTGAAAGTACTTCATAACCTTCTAGAAATACTCATTGATATTTAAAAAAACCCCAAATCCTTCATGGCTTCAAAAATGCCAGGGAAAGGGATGCTATATTCCAACCAAATCTGCTCCCTGCATCTCACAAACAGCTTGAGGATCTATAATGAGCTACAATAAATCTTTCAATTGAGGCACTAATTAACTTTGGAGTTGCTTGTCTCATTATGAATCCAAGTTTCATGGCAGTAGCCACCTCCAGGAACTGTCCCATGGACTTTTTTTAACCAAGGCAGCATTAAATATCTTTATTTTCAAGGGCAAGGAGACACAGACAGAGGCAGCCAAGGCCATTCCATGCTCCTCTCCAACCTGCCTGGGGAGGGCTTGGCCTTAAAGCAATCAGGGAAAGGAGACTTTGAGCACTCAGAGGTTTGTGGAGCCAGGGCTCTGCTCAAACTCCAGCAGGAGCAAACCCTCCAGCCCTGCTGACTGCAGGAATTACTCACCCTGTTGTTTACAAGGGGGAAATGACATTATTCTGCACTTTGAGCAGCTTGGAGTCAATTTGAAACAATTCTCCAGCAGCAGCAGCACCAATAAAAGCTCCTGGCAGTGCCTGTGCCAGCCCCTCTGGCCACTGACAGCACAAAGCCACTGCCCTGCTAACAGATTCCCCTGGAAAAGGGCTTAAAGCAGGGAAAGGGCACCTCTGCTCACACCAGAACCAGCTCAATCCAAGATCTGGTGCTGCTGATGGAAGCTGGGAAGAGGAGGAAAGGACAGAGATTCTAAACTCACTGGAAATCCAGAGTGACAAAAGCTGAAAGAGCCCAGGATGAAAATGCTCCTCAGAGACACCCAGCTCTTGGTTGGGACAGAAATCCTTCCCTGGGAGGGTGCTCAGAGCAGCTCTGGCTGCCCCTGGATCCCTGGAAATGCCCAGGACTGGGCTGGATGGGCTTGGATCTCCCTGGGGCAGGGGAAGCTGTCCCTGCCATGGCAGGGGTGGGATGGATTACACAATCCCTGCACACACAGCCCCTGCATGCAATCCCTGCATGCAATCCCTGCACACACAGCCCCTGCATGCAATCCCTGCATGCAATCCCTGCACACACAGCCCCTGCATGCAATCCCTGCATGCAATCCCTGCACACACAGCCCCTGCATGCAATCCCTGCATGCAATCCCTGCACACACAGCCCCTGCATGCAATCCCTGCATGCAATCCCTGCACACACAGCCCCTGCATGCAATCCCTGCATGCAATCCCTGCACACACAGCCCCTGCATGCAATCCCTGCATGCAATCCCTGCACACACAGCCCCTGCATGCAATCCCTGCATGCAATCCCTGCACACACAGCCCCTGCATGCAATCCCTGCATGCAATCCCTGCACACACAGCCCCTGCATGCAATCCCTGCATGCAATCCCTGCACACACAGCCCCTGCATGCAATCCCTGCATGCAATCCCTGCACACACAGCCCCTGCATGCAATCCCTGCATGCAATCCCTGCACACACAGCCCCTGCATGCAATCCCTGCATGCAATCCCTGCACACACAGCCCCTGCATGCAATCCCTGCATGCAATCCCTGCACACACAGCCCCTGCATGCAATCCCTGCATGCAATCCCTGCAGCCTGGCTCCCAGGGATCTGCAGAGCAGGCTGCAAGTGGGGCTGCACCCCAAATCCCACAGGGAGAGCTCCTGACCCCCCCACACCCTCCCTGCCCCTCCCAGGGTCCCTTTTGGGATGGGGGTTCCTCGTGGGGCTGCAGTGCACACCCAGGGAGCTGCACCCAGGGCTCTGAGGCTCTCCTGGGTGCCAGGGGAGGCTCAGGGAGCTGCACCCAGGGCTCTGAGGCTTTCCTGGGTGCCAGGGGAGGCTCAGGGAGCTGCACCCAGGGCTCTGAGGCTCTCCTGGAGGGCAGGGGATGCTCAGGGATTCACTGGAGGCAGTGCTGCTGCATCCCTGCAGTGGGGTCAGACCTGAGGGCTGGGGAGGGATTTGGGGACATTCATGAGAACTGAGGTCAGAATGAGATCCTCTCACATAACAGACCAGAGGAAGAATTAATTTGATTGCCTTTCCCATCATTTCAGCACCAAGGAAACCAGAGGTGCTGCAGTTCCACAGAGCTTTTGGTCCTCAGAGGACAAAGCTCCTTAAATCACATCTGAAACCAAATATCCTTGGGAAGAAACTATTTCAGTGCCACTTCTGCTACATGTTGCTTGAGAATCTAAGCCATGAGACACAAGAATACATCCAAAAATCACATTCCTGATCAACAAACACCTTTGCAGAAGCCTGCCACGGTCAGCAGATACCTGGGCCTATGCTTTAATTATTAAACAAGTTGGCAAGAGCTGAAAAATTAGCACTTAAAAAAAAAAATAAATCTTTCCTTTAATAAAATGGTGTGAATGTTTCTTGGTTCAATATTTATTATTTCATCTGTCTCCAGATGGGAACGAGGAGTATTTGGATAAATGGATTTAAATGCTTGGCTTTACATCAGCCTCTGTGTCCTGCCCACTTCAAAAGCTCCAAGGCAGCCTCTTACATAAACATTTCTCTATAAATCAAAGCAATAGCCCTGACTTCTCCTGCAGGTAGTTCATGGAGGGGTTACTTTTCCCCCATTAGGAAAAGCTAAGCATTAAAAGAAAAACTGATCTATTTAAAGGCAGTCCAAAAGCACCCAGGTCCTCCCTTTCTTCCTTTTCTCACCCCTCATCCCCAAATTTTAATGTAAAAATCAAACCAATCCACACAAATCACATTTCTGACTACACAAACCAACTTCTGCAAAACAGAGAGAATGTCTTTGAGCACATTGAGCATCTCCTCACAGGTCACACAGAGAGAGCTGGGATTCCAGGACATCAATTTATCAGATTCCACAGCAACAAACCACTGCCACAGGGTCTGTTTTAAAAAACTCTGTCATCTCCTGGAGGTCTAAAGTGCAAAAAGGAGCAAGAGCAGCAACCTGTGGTTCCAAAGGAACCTGGGGGACCGCAGAGACCTCCAGAACAGAGCAGCAGCTCCTGCTCCCATCAGAGCCCTTTTCCCAGCACATCCCATCCTCTGCAAGGTCCATCCAGCTCACTGCTCCAACTTCAGACACCCAGAGAAATAAATCCCTGATTTTCTTAGCATGAATCAAACTGAGGGGGGGAGGAAAAAAAAAAAAAAAAATCAGCTGAATGAACTTGGAAGCAAGCTCCACTGGCACCATTGCTTTTAGCAAGATGCTATCTGACATCTTTTGGCTGAACAAGTCCCTTTTGTGGGGAGGATTGTACAGCAAATATTTCTGAGTAGCATAATGTTTGTTGGATATTGCTCTGTTAGGGCAGCTTGTGTTTTCACTCTATTCTGCTTTTGTATGCGAGGGTGTGGAATTTGTTAATCTAAATAAAACTCAAAATAGACAGCATGGCTTAAAGAGCTGCTGACGCCTGGTGGGAAATTTTGAAAGAGTTCTGTGTCAGAAAGCAAATCCTGAGCTGGAGCTGCAGGGGAAGAACCTTGCAAGGGCTGCACTGGGAGCTCCATGCACCTCCAGGGCAAAAACCCAGACCTGGCTCTGCAGGGCTTTGCATCCACCCTGTCCCTGTCCCAGGGCAGGCTCATGCCTGAGGTTTTATCTCCCTGAATTTCGGGTTCTGTGGTGCCCAGGGTGCAGCTCTGAGCTCACAGTCAGGGGCACTCAGCTCTGCACACAGCAGGGACACAAAACAAATCCTTGTCCTGCTCACACCAAGGACAACTTCCAGCCCCAAAGCACAAACAAGGGGGGCTGAGGGAGGAACAAGGATGGGAGCTCCCAGCCTGGAGCTGGAATGGGACAATTCAACCCCAAGGTGCAAATGGACCAAAACTGATCAAAGTGTGAGACCTGGAGACTGTTTGACCATTTTGGGTCCATTTTTGGTCCATTTTGTGTCCATTTTGGGTCCCCCTTGGGTGCAGCCCTGGCCAGGCCCTTGTCCTGCCCCAGGTGTACCCTAAAGGACTTGCAATGAATCTCTGCTTTATTCTCCAGCTCTGTGCAGTCTCTGCTCCAGGTTTTCAGCCTTCCCAAGGGATCAAGGGCACAGGGATGGGGCAGGGCAGCACCCCTGGGTTCCCTGTGCTCAGCTGCAGGTGGGATGCTGGGGCTGCAGTTGTTCTGCTCTCAGCATTTCTGGGCAGAGCCCCCCCAGCCCCTGCCCCCCAGCTCCCAGCACAGCCCCACCCCAGGATCCTGCTCCTTTTTAGGGAGCCCTGGCATGGGCAGCACCTTCACCCTTGCACAGAGAGAGGGTCAATGGCCTCCTGCAGAAAGCAAACTCCATTTTTGCCCTGTGAACAGAGTCCCTTACCCTTAGGAAAATTCCTCAGTAAAAGGAATTTTATCCCCACATGACACTGGAGAGCTCTCTCCACTCAGCCTTCTGTTATTTTCAGATTTGTTCCTATAAATTCCCCATCATCTCTACATTTCTTGTTGGCACATGTGTTCCCTCTGGCTTTATCTTTGCCTTCAGGTGAGGCTCACCCAGGAGCCCCTGCAGATTCCAGTCTGGTACCCACAGAAGTGTCAGATCTGTGCCCTGGCACAGGGCAGGACCTGAGCTTTGCTCATCTCAGAGCAGCCCAGCACTGGATCTGCATTTGCTCATTCCAAGCCAGAAGCTTGGTCACTGCTCAAAGCTCCAAGGTGGCAGCTCAAACTATGAGTTATCTAAAAGTGGTTATCAAAAATTACTGAAAAGCCATTGTGTGCTCTTGCAGTTACAAATCCTTCACCAGCTTTCACAAGGAAATTGAGATCCCAGCAGCTCCAGTTCTGCAGCAGAGGCATTGAATGTTTTAGGAAACTTTTACAGGGCTTAGTCTGAATTTAACAGAATTTTTTCTAGTGAATCCATCAGTATAAACTTCATTTCTTCCTCAGCATGGTCTCAGACTTCAACAAATATTACAATAGGGTGTGAATAGTCTCCCAAATGGGCCCTACCTGATGGTCCTGAACCATGCAGGGTTTTGGAAGATCAGGGGGAAATAAAACCAGAGTGTCTGGAGAGCCCCTGTGCCTTTGTGTCCTCACTGCCCCTCCACACACTGACAGCCTCTCTTCATCCCATGTGGTCACTAAAGAGTGAAAGCAAATCAGAGTTTTTGCCGAGTTTCTCCTTTAAATGCGATTCCTGCAATCCATCCTCCCATTCTTAGAGCAACTGGAAACGTGTGCATTACTCACAGCAGAGGAGCCAAGCCTACCAAGAATGATTTGGCAAGGACTGAAGATGAATCACAGCACATCTCTGCAGCAGGAGCCCATTGTGAATGGAATTAGTATTTTTTTAAAAATACATTAGTTTCCAGCATGCAAAGATTAAGAGAAAAAGGGAAAGAACCTGGAAAGATTCAGGAGCTCCCCTGTGCTGGGTGCTGTAATTCAGGTGGGCTGGTACAGGGAGTGCTCAGAGAAATCAGTTTATTAACACTGAATATCACCTGCAAACTGGGGGAACCTGGGGTTGGTTTGCTTTCAAAACAAGAGGGAAAGGTGGAGGTGAAAATATTCACTAAAATAGAACTGAGCTGGGCTGGGCTGCCACCCTCAGTGCCAGACAATCTACAGAGCACTAACTGTTGGCTTTAATTGAGAAAATTAACTTCTAATTGAAGGCATTTTAACTTGTCAGCCCACCTGAGCAGAGGCTTGAAGTTCTGTAGGATTCCTCCTTCAGGAAGCCACTGCCTTTGGAATATTCCTGCTTCCCTCCCTGTTTATGTCACCTGGATTAGCTGTGTGCCAGCCTCCACTGCTGCCTCTCCTTCCAAGCTGAATCAAGACTTTGGGGCCAATTCTCATTTCTTTTTGTTATTTCTTTCTCTCTCTTAGCAGGGCTGAGCCTGCTGGGGTGTCACAGCCAAGCTGGCGTGAGGCAGACTCAGGGGCACTAATCTGGATTTTATGAACGGGTCCAAGTGAGGCAAAGCTCTATGGAACCTGTCCTGCCACTCAGCAGATCTCAATTCCTTTCAGCTCTCCAGCCCTAGACCTCATCCCATCACAAAAGCAGAGCCAGGAGAGCTCTGGGAAGCTGATTGCCAGAGCTGCCACTGTGAGAGCTTCCTTCAGTAGGAAGGATTAGGGCGTCCTCAAAATGTCAATCAGATATCAAAGATACATGAAGATTGAAAAATAAAATGTACCATTTATAAAAATAAATCTTTGGGAGACACATTTAAGGAAAAAAAAAAAAAAAAACCCTAAGAGAAATGAGTCCCCAAAATAAACACAATCCACTGCCCAACTTTCTTATTTCCACTGATAAAACTCCAAACCCGTGCAATAAACAAAGCCAAAAAACCCTCATTAATGTCCAATTTCCACCAGCAAACCTCCCCCAGCTGATGGGAGCTCATCCCTCCCACCACCCAGCTTCCTCCACATCCCTGAAGGGCCACAATTCCCTTTCCTGAGCAGGAATGTGCCCAGGAGCTGCAGCAGCCCCCAGCCCAGCCCCTGAGTTCTCTGTTGTTTGGGTTTTAATTCACTTTCCTAAGATTGCTTTTCATTCACTTGGTGACAGGTAGTTATTTGTTTGCAGGGTTCCATTTGACATTTATTGTTAGTGTAAAACACTAATAATAATAATTAGTGCCTTTTTAGAGTTGTCTGAGGTTTTAGTGCTGGTGCATTGTTAATATAAAACATCCCAGTGCTTGGCTGTGTATAGGATAGTATGATAGTATTTAAATATAACAAAGGGGCTCATTATACTGTGACCAGATTGCAGTATCTTTGAGCCTCCTGTTAGCAAGCCAAGATTTAACATCCTCTAAACTTGTCTGCAATGCTAATACTTTCTGGAAAAAAAAGGGGGGAGGAAAAAAAGCTACCAAAAATACCCTTAAACAAAACTAAAGAACAAACAAGAAGTAGACAAAAATGCCCCGTTTTTATTTGCTTGGAGTTCAAGAGCCAAAGCAAGTTTAATGCCGAGGGGATGGGAATAAGTGAGGATAAATGAATCCTACAACTGCTTTTAGAACCTGGAGGAACTCAGAACATGCTTGTGCAGCCACCTCCTCATTTTTGGGAAGAGATCATTGCAAAGCCCCTCCCTGCTACCCCACTTGTTCCACCCTGCCTCAGATAATCATCCTCATAACATGACCAATGAGGCTCTGGACAGAGCTTTCACAGCATCTCATTAAAAGAGATTTGCAACCCTCTGGTGGCTTCCAGCACATTGTCAGACACTCCTTCCTTGGCTGGGTGCTCCTCACAAGCAAATTAAGAAAAAAAACTTCCCCTATAGAGATGGCTGGATGCAGTTTTAATGTCAGGAATCAATTATAACTAAAGAAAATAGGCTGTGCTGGCTTGGGAGTCTTGACCTTCCAAGAGAGATTATCTGGACAGTGAAAATAAAGCCACAAGAGGGACTGGCAATGCCTGGCTCATAACAAGCTCATTGTCCACCTCTTCTCCTGCAGTTCACCTCTAATCAGGGCTGAGGGCTGGAGTCAGCTCTCATTTCTGCTGGGGAAACTCAGGGGTGATCTCATCCCCCCAGAACTCTGTGTTCTGGACAGATGTGATTCCAGGGGAGACTCTGAAGTCAGAGCTGTGCCAGCTGACACTGCAGAGCCCAGCTCCACCTCTGCCTTCTGGTGCAGTCAGAGCACGAGGGGAGAGGGAACAGGAGAGCCTTGGATGGGAGGTCAGAGGCAGAGGAGGCAGAGTGGAGATCCAATTAAAAATAAATAAAATCGTACCACGCAATTATAACTTCCAAAAACAAACCTGAAGACCTGAGGCAGGCTGCGAGGTGAGCTCTTGCCACAATGCCACCAGCAGAAAAGCCAAATAATGGGAAGAAAATAAAAAAAAAAGAAAGGAAAACTGAGGAGTTGCTGAGCATTTCTTTCTTTGCAGAGCCAACTCAGCCTAACTGGAGGAAGTAGCATTTATTATGACAAAGTGAGTCTAGACAAGATCTGTCAGGTTCAGCTGCACTGCATGGCTTTAGGTACACACGTTTGTACTACAGATTGTAAGCAGAGACATATGAGAGGGGAATCTCAACATTGAGCCCTGCTGGATCCTCCAGGCTTTCTGCCTGAGCACATTTGCATGAAGTGCTTGTCACTGGAGGCTCGTGACAGCCACGGGGTTAAACTGCTCCCCTTTCCCATCTGTGCCTTCTCCAGGCCATTGGGCAACATCAACTGCCCAGACAGCAAAAGGATTCCTCATTTTAGGAGCTGCACATCCACTGACACGCTCAGCACTTGCTGTGCTTAACTCCAGGGCTGCAATAGTGCACTTAAATATAAACCCCTGCTTAAAAATTCCATTTTGTGCCAACTGCAAGCCCCGAGCCAAACTTCTTTGGTTCTTCCTCTGCCCAAGCCAGCCAAGGTTGCAGCAGCTTGAGAAGGGAATTAAAGGTAGATTTTTTGGTTGGGGTTTTGCCTCTTTGGATGTTTGTTTTTCACCATACTTGGCAAGTAAAACAAGAGCCTGGAAGGACCCAGAAAAGCCCAATATTCTCCAAAGCTTGGGGGATGCATGAAACTATAGAAATGCTCTTGCAAACTTGAGCAGCTGTGGACACTGCTAGGAAGTATTAGAAAGGCTCACAACTGGTACCATTAAAACAATTTCCAGAGGAAAAAGCAGGAACTACCACAACTTGGCAATAAAACCAGTTTAGGTTAAGGGGGTTTTCTTTAACTCTCAGCTTGAAATACCTTGTTGAGAACTCAAGTTTAGAGTGATAAGGATAAAAAAGGTAAAGCCTACATGGAATATTTGGCTAAGAAATCAACTTTTACTTCCTGAAAAATATGGATGTGGACCTTTTACCTTGATTCTGCTGTCAAAATGCTTGGAAAACCTGGAAAGCTCAGTCAGCTTTAATTGGGGCCTAACAAGGTTGGGATGAAGTTTGTTCTCCATGGTTCTAGACACCCAGCCAGATCTGCTGCTGACAAGAACAGAAGCAAAATCTTTGGGGAAAAAAAAAAGAAAAAGATAAAGCCAAAATCTGCTGAAATCTGTTTTGATTCTGTGACCCAGATACCAGCAGGGAAATAACAAACGTTTGCTGTATGTTACACTTGGCTTTCCATTGCAGAGCTGAGCCTCAGATGACCCCAGAGCATCCATTTGCTGGATCAGAAACTTTCTCAGAAAGCATCAGAAGCCAAGATGTTCCCACTGATGGGCTTGTCTTCAAAAACAGAACTCTACAGAGGGTGAAAATTCCTGTTTACTGATGGGCAACTTCCATAGCTTCTATTAGAAAAATATATTAACATATCCAAAGATAAAAATGTCACCAAGACAAAAGAAAAAATATATATATAAATCAGCATCTATACTTTCCTTACTATTGTATCTATTAGAAAAAGCTTTGGACAAAGTGAGAGTATTTTGAGAGGATTCTCTCCCCTTCACATGCCTTTTTTTTAAACTTCTGCAGGTTCCAGTCTATTCCCTTCTATATCCCCTCCAATTCAGCAAATCCTGAGAAAGTACAAATCAGATTTTTCACAAAACCTGGAGAATTTGGCCAGAAGTTTTACAACTCCCAGCTGAAAGCCTTTCCCTCCTGAAGCTGCACATTTTTGCACCCCAGGCTCCCAGGGCACAGTGAAATCATCCATGGGATGAGGCTGTACCCCCAGCCCTGCCTCCACCCTATGCTTTCCCAAAGTTCCCTCCATTCCCCAACCCTTTTTCCCCTCTCCAAGCCCCCCCAAAGCCTCTCCTGAGCCTGCTGAGTGCCCAGGAGTGCTTCCCAGCAGCCTGCACACGGGATGGGATGAGGCAGGACGTGATGGATGCAGCCTGACCCCACACCTCAGGATGCTGCTTGTCCCACGTGGAACCCAGCAAGGAAAATGGAATCACCAACCCTGACATGTCCAGGATAACTGAGGATTTCTCCTTTCTCATTATCTCCAGCTGCTCTCCAGTGTTTACCATGCTGAATTTTGTCACCATGAGATGGCAACTCAGCTGCTCCTGAAACAGCATTTGGGCTCTGATCCCAACATCTCTATAGGGCATTTCCCCAATTGTGTAAATTTTTGATGAAGCAAAGATTGAGGAGTTAAATTGCAGGTTTGCCACTACCTGACATCAAAGCAGGGTGCACATCCCATCCCTCCTGTAAATGAGGGAATGAAAGCAGCTTGTCCCAGCCCTGGGGACCAGCAGGAACCTTCCACACCAAAGTGCTAAAAGCTGAGCTGGTGCTAATGACTCTGAGTTTCCTTTGAGGGGATGCTGGACTGTTCTTCTTGAGTTTCTATTGAAAAGGCAAGGAAAAAACGAATGGAAATCAAGCTTATTGCAGGGCTTGCCTGCAGTTCCAAGCTGCTGTGTGCTACAAGGCAGCAGACTGGCATTGCCAGGGTGTGCTTTATGGCTATTTTGCTCCTAAGATGCTATTTTTGTCAATAAAAAGTGATAAAGGTCCTACAGCCCCTCAAAGGCAGCTGTAAAACCATCACACACTTATTTTCCCAGGGCATTTTTTTCCTTGGCACTTCATTTCAAGTATAAAACTCCAAGAGGAGCCTACAGGAATATTCTCATTCTTCAGAAAGTGTCCAGGGCTCCCTGCCCTGCTTCTCACAGCAGCCTCTGAGGGCCTTCAGCAGTGTCAGAGGAAGCTCTGTGGGATCAGGAGCCAGACAGAGCAATCAGATCCCAGGTTATTTCACACTCAAGTCAGCATATGGGAGGGAAGGTAAAGGTTAGTTGGCATGTTAATAAAAATGACTTGAAACAATTCCAGTTGGTGTCACTTTCAAGTAGAGGGATACTCTCCAAATGGCAGAGTTGTCAGCAAATGCTGGATGAGGCCCAACCTTCAGGTGTTTCCAATATCCTGCACGAGCTGCAGGCAGACAGCAGCACCCCAGGGGCTCAGTGATGCTGGACAAGCCCCCAAACTCCTCCCTGGCAGTTCCTGCATCCTTACCAAGGGACAGCTCTCGTCCCCCTGGGCTCTGCAGGCAGTGCAGGAGGCAGCACAAGCAGCTGCCCATGAAAACCCTTCTCTCCAAGGCTCCCTTTGAGTTTCCTTATCCTTTTTTGTGTTGCTATGTCCATTGCTACTTCCTTAAAGCATTTCTGTCCCCACAGAAGAGGTTTCATTCTTTCTTCCTATAAATAATATCCAGAAACAGCTGCCATAACTTCAAACTCATTAAAAAAAAAAAAACAAAAAAACAAAAAAAAAGAAAATCACAAAGCTAATCACAGCCTAAGACTTTCCCAGGAACTACTTGGTGTGTGGAGGGAAAAAGGAGACAATTGAAGAGGAGCTGCTATGAAATGCCACAGGGGGAGGGCTTCAGACTGGCACCACTCTGAAGTGGCAGCTTTTACTCCAAGAGATAAACTAGATTAATTATTGCTCAAGATTTGGTATATGGCTGGAGCTCCAACAGCCCAGCAGAAAAAAAAAATAAAAATAAAAAATGGGATCAGGTGATAAGGAAGTGAAAGGCTCCCTGGAAGTATGAACAAGCAAGGGCAAACTTGAAGTGTATTTTAGTAAACACACACCTCTGTGGCCAGCTAATATTTCAAACATCAATTACCATGCTGGTCTCCAGAGCAGCAGTTGTTGACTTTGAAGACTGGAGGTGATTTCATTAAATAAGGCAGCTCCATTGTGAGAAATCCAACAGAGGCAGCCCTGGAAGGGTCTGGCTATTTGACTTTTAGATCAAACCAATCTGGTTAAAACTCTCTGAGAGCCAGCCCAATGGCTTTCCCTTGCTGGACAATGTTATCATGGGCAAACATCCCCACAAAGGAGGAGGAGTGGGAATGCTGCCCTGGCCCCCTGGGCTCTCCCAGCCCTCACCTGCCCAGGGCACACCTGAGCTGGGCATTAATCACCTGCAGCAGGAAGGGTTTGTGATATGGGCACCTTTGTGTGCCTGGGCTGGGCCAGGGCAGCTCTGGCTTTGCTCTGCTGGGAGCTGAGTTTTCCTCTGGAAATCAGCACCAAGGGAAAGGCACACAAAGTAAAAGCAGATCCAGACAGCATCAAAACTGTTCAGGTCCTGCTCAGGTTCAGAGGGAATTCACACCAAGCAAATCCTCATTTTACTGGATGTTTTCATGACAAATTCCCATGCATGAAGCCATGTATTTCATTTTCACCATTAGCTTTAGAAAATCTTAAAAAAAAAACCAGGTAAAGACAGACAAAGCCACCCAGACATAAAACTTGTTAAGATATTTTAGAGACAAATCACTTCCATATTGGAAGGATAGCCTACCATTTTAGCATCATATTTGGTTTGTTTAATGCAGTGATTTTAAGCTTGGTAAAATGCTTTTTTCTCCCCCCAGTAATTTCTGTTACACTGTCTTATGAGAGGACAGAGTTAAAAACCCCCAACAAATTAGAGCAGGAAAGCAGCTCCCCACCTCTTCAAGTGCCACAGCTTCACAAGAAGAAGCTTTTATGTGCTGTGTAGTAGCTGTTAGCAGTTTGTGACATTTCTAGTCTGTCCAGGGTGTAACCAGTACATGACAGGTCAAGTCTGTCACCTTCATAAAAGCAAAGAACATCTACACTGGCACACTACACTGCTGAGTCCCTCTGAGAATTACCAGTGTCACACCAAATACCATCAGCAAAATTCATCTTCTCTCCATCCCTGCCTTTTGGAGGAGCTTCCAAAAAAATTCAGATTATATTTACATGAAGACACCTTCTCTCCTTACTCCTGTAAAGTGAATGCCATGAGCCAAAGCTTGGATCCAGGAGATTTAATTTGTCCTTGTGGCATCTCTAATTAAAACACAGAGCTCATTGGGGACTACCTGGAAAAGTAAGGTTATTGTTGTCATTGTAATTAATTAAATATCATCACATTCTTGCTCTTAAAAAAAAAAAAAAGATCAGCCTTCAGATTTTGATGTTCCCTCATAAAGCAAATGGCAAAGTAAAGATGAATGAACTGCAAACAGATGAATTCATGGTTAGCCAAGAATTAATTCTTTAGATTGAATTCTGTCCCATCAATGGAAAGCCCTGGCACCCTGGACCCTGCTTTGGGTTCACACGAAGGTGGTGCTGAGATTAGGGAACTTTCTCTCTTCAGAGGGAGTTGGATAAAGCAGGTGGGAGGAGAGGGAGTGAAATCATCCTCAGTGTCTGCCCAAGGATTCAGCAAGGAAACAAAACAAAACTAACGATGGGCCCAGCCCAGGGACAGCAGGGGGCTTCACCCTGAATAAGAGATGGCACAAAAAGCAAGGGGACATTTCTGCAAGGGACATGGGGGATGTGAATATTGGGCCAAATTCAGGCTGGGGCAGAGCCCTGAGCCCTTCCCAGCCCAGCAGGGTGGGACAGGCTCCCCTGAGATGTTTGGATGCTCTGCCAGTGCATTCCCTGCCCTCCCCCTGTCCCAGCACATCCCCTGCTCATGGAACTGGGCTCCATGGGCAGCCCCAGGACTTCTCCCAGGCCAGCAGTTTGCCAGAGGCTTTTCTTGGAGCCCTTGAGCTGCTGCAAAACTCCAGAGGAGCCCAGTTCCCAGCCTCAGACCCTGCCCATCATTTCTATTGTTCAGTGAGCAGGAAAGGGAAAAAAAAGAGAAAAGATTGATTTGGAGGAAAGATTCGATTTATTTAATAAGGAGACAGAAGAAGAAGGATATTTAGAGCTACCCTAAAAGATCAATTCCCTAAATCCTTGGTTTCTAATATAATTTACAATGGCAGTTGAATGTTACAGAAACGTTAATCAGTTATTCAAATGCATTTGTTGTGCATTAATCCAGAGCTGGCCTTTGCTGTGGATAATGTCAACACCAGCTATTTTAGGGAGCAGCAGCCCCGTTGCCAACCCTGTGCAGGGCACTGCCTCTCACAGCTCAATTCCCACAAAAAAACATCTCTGCAGGTGCAGGGGTCATGGACCCTTCTGCTCCCCACGTCCTGCTCCTGTCCCAGGGCAGCTCCAGCCTCTCCTGTGCACAGCATTTATCCCCCAGAGGCCAGGTCCTGTGTCTGCTGTCCCCCCCTGCAGCCACCCAGCCCTGGGGACAGCCCTGGTGGCCCTGCAGCCCTTCACAAATCCTCCCTCAAATCCCTGCTCAGGTGTTTGCTGCCAGAAGTGTCCCCCTCCCTGCATCCCCAGCCAAGCCTTCCCGTGCTTGGATCACCTCCTTAGCACTTAAAAACACCCTGAGGTAGGGCTTCTCAACAGCAAAGCAGCTTGGAGGTGTTTGTTCCCTGGTTTAGGATTTTTGTGGCTGGCCAGGACATCCCTCACACCAGGGCTTGTGCTCCTGGTACAAATTCACCCCCAAAGGAGCAGAATTCCAGTGTCAGGGCTGAGGCTTCCAGCAGCCACGTGTGACAACAGATAAATGCCTAAAACATCACTGAATGAATAGCAAGCTCCTCCTAAGGGTGTTTTATGCATCAGATCTGCTTCCACAGAGATCTCCATGGGGAAACAATGACAGCCTGGTGCCTGTTGGCCAGCCTGCAGCAGAAGTGCTGACTGCCCTGCCATGGCATCCTCAGGACAAGCCCAGCCCTGCTCCAACAGCCTCACTGCAAAGCAGCACTGATGTTTGGTGCCTCTTCCCAGTCCTGGCTGCTCCATCAGTGCCACAGTGCCTGGCTTCACCCTTCCCCTCCCTCAGTCACACCCCAGTGTCCTCACACAGCAGTGGGGTGCAGAGTTAATTCCTCCACTGCTTATCCAATAAGATAATCTAAAATACATTGCTGACATGCCCATATTACACTAATTCTACACATATTAAAAAGTTAATTAAAAATTAAAAAACACTTTTTCCTTCTAACACAAGCTGGGGCTTGTCTTCCTACTGCCCACAGCACATGGGGTGGGGATCCAACTATCAAAGGGGAAATCAGAAAATGAGGCTTTTGACACTCATTTTATTGTAAAAAAACATTGCTTTGCTATTCATTGTGCCCTGAAAGTGCACAAGTGAGGTCACAGAAATTCTCTGGTGGCACCTGTGGCTTAAGCACCCCTCCAGTGGCAGTTGGTACAGCTGGAGGCAAAAATGAGGAGAATGGGAAAAAGGTAAAATATCCAGGGGAAATGGAGAGCTCAGGTAGAAATAGGGAGGCACAGTATGAAGATAAGCACAATTTTAATAGCAAAGACCTCAACATCACCTCCACTCTAGTTACTGGTGTGGCTGCAGGGCATTCCAGAGAATTAAAAGCCCTTTTTTCCCCATATCCCCCATGCCAGGTGGTTCTTGAGGCAGATCATTGTGTAAATCTGTGAATTCCCTGTGCAGCTCCCCCAGCCCTGGGGAGCAGGGACATCAGGGCAGTGACAGAAGTGCAGGAGGTGTTTGAAGCAATCCCTGTGACCCAGTGGCCCTGAGCACCCCATTCCTGCTGCTCCTCAGGTAAAACCCAGCTTATTTTAGCTCCTTTAACTCCCACCTTTTCTCCTGGTATTAATAACTTTAAAAGAGCAGCGAGGAGGAGCATTAAATCTCCATTCCCTTTCTTCTCATTGTTGGTTCCATGGGCTGTTAGCTAAAACACACAAAAGGAAGGAAAGCTGCCTGACTTGAGACCTGCTGAAGAGGCTTTTGCTTACACTGCCTGTGTTTCTTTGTTTATCTGACTGCATTGTTTTGCTTCAATAGTTATATTTAGAGCATTCATAAAAAGGATGAAATAGGGGTTGTTTTTTTTTTAAGAAGCTGTGGCTATAGCTAAGTTCTACTGAGCTCTGCAAACAAAGAACTGAGCAAACAAAGAAAAAAAAAAGACAAGCTGGGGGCTCCTGCCCCAGCCTGAGCACAGGTAAATGGCCTCAGGTTCAATGTGAGGGGGAGCACAAAACAGGACAAATGCAAGAGATGGGCTGGGAGCCTCTGCTCCTGACAGCTTTATTTCTGTGCTGAGTTTGCTCAGTTTGAAGCCATTTTCACATGGAAGTGGATATAAAAACAAGGGGCTGCAAGAGGATAATTATTATTTTGCCTTTTTTACAAACATGAGTGAATTGCTTCTCTCAAGGCTGCTGTAATAACAAAGGTGTAGCTCAGGAAACAGCCAAGGGTTCAGCCATAAATCCCAGGCTCACACACAACCTCATATCCTCACTCACACCATACCTACCCCATTCTCCCCCTCGGATATGTACAAGTTGGAAAAGGAAATGCACATTTTTAGCAACTTTATTTTCCCTAAAGCTTCGTTGTTGGAGGTGGTGGATGCACAAATAAACTGGAATAGCTCAGCTGTAAACTCCAAGTGCCAGCAGAGATGCAGGCACAGAGATTGAGCCCTGACTCAAGCAGGGATGACTTAGAAACTCTAACAGGAGCTGCCTGCTCTGGGTTGAGGCCTTTTTCCCCTTCCACCAGCACATCCCCTTTGGAGCTCACCCCTATTCCCCCCAAAAAAGGAGTTATGTCAAAATTATTCACATAAAAGAATAAGCAGCTCTTTGCAAGTTTAAATTTCCACCACAGTATTTATGAACCCATCCTAATGCTGACCTGTGCTCCAGCAAGGTGTCCAGGGGAGCTGGGCAGGACACAAGTGTTCTGAGGATGGAGCATCATTGCTGGCCTCTGTTTGCATCACAGAACAACCAGAGGACTTTTATGGGAGTCATTACTGCAGGGTGAGTGCAGAGTCTGGAGTTAAAGCTCTGCAGAACCACCACTTCCATTTTTCACCTCAGGAGAAGACATTAAAAAATAGATAGGTAATGAAAGTTAAGAATACAGGTTAATAATTAAGATAGCACAGACTTCTCCAGGCTGAAACAGGAACAGAAGAGGCAGCACAAAGCATTGGTGCCATGACAAGGTGGCAGGCAGGAATTCTGTGAAAACACAGCTGGGACAAAGGCAGGAATTTCGGGGTGGGGGCTTATTCCTCACCAGGACACATCAATATTTTTGCAGTTTTCAGGGATGGGGTCTGTGACAGGTTTATCCCTCTCCAGCCCATCCTGCCCAAAGCCACAGACACTGCTGTCAGAGCTGGCCAGCACAGCCTGCCTGTCTCCTTAGCCTCTCCAGTTGGATGCTGCAGAGGTGAGAGTGGCTTTCAGCAGAGGTCAGCCCCTGCTAAAGGAGGAGACAGCTCCAGAGGCAGCTGCAAGCACTTGAAATGATAGAACAGCACTCCTGAATGGGCAAAGGGACACAGGGAGACACACGGGAGGGAAGCAGGGGAGTGGAGACAAGGGGAGGCCAAAGTGAGGAGAATGGGAATAAAGGTAACACATCCTGGGGAAAATGGAGAGCCCAGGTGGGAATAGGGAGGCACAGCAAGGAGAAAAGCACGATTTTAATGGCAGAGAGGCCCCCAAAGACAACAGAGCTCTAATTGGAGCAGCAGCAGAACGAGTGGCAACAGCAGCCCTAGACTTCTAAACTTCCCTATTGCATCCAGGCACGGTGGGAGGGGAAAGCAGCAGAACTGATTTCCTCCTCCAGAGAGGGAGTTGGAGCTGCATTTCCAGGCTTTTGTTCCCTCTTGCCTGCCACCCATGCACACCCAGCAGCCTCACCAGCAGCACCAGGCTGCCTGCAGCCCCCTCCCAAAGGAACATCCCCAGCATCCCCACCTCCTGCCAGCCCCTGACACGGGGCATTAAGGGACAAGCTGTCAGTGCTGCAGAGGGTTTGGAGCTGCTCTGCTCTCCTCTGCCTCCAGATGTGAGTGTTTGTGCCTGTCCTTCTCCCCCAGAGGTTTCTGTGGCAGCTGCTGAGGGTGAGAGCCCTGCTGCACCAGCCCTGCCAGGTTATCTGGAACACCAGGTAGCGAGAGGCTCTGCTTAGGAAAAGGGACCAGAATCTGTCTTGACAAGTGTTTTGCATGCAGTTAAACAGACAAATGTATTCTGCTGCCAGCCTCTTGCAGGAATTTGACTTGATGCCTGTCACCAAACAGCTTCTTTTGCACTAGAAGAATTACAAAACACTCATCCCCTATAATGATCAAAAAGAGAGCCCCCGTGCCCACGTTGGATTCCAGAGCTGCAATCCACACTCCCTTGGAAGCTAACAACATCTGAGCCTACACAAAGTGAGGAGATGCATTTCTGAAGGGCAAAGCAGACATGGACCTGTTGTATGATGGGAAGGCCACTGCTCCATGCACTGCTGCTGCAGCACTGACACCCTCACAAGGCACCACAGCATGCACAGAGAGCCTCCCCTGCACCCTGCTCATCCCTGGACAAGCTCTAGGGGCTGTGAACCTAATGCTCTGTGGGCACACAAAATGACACAATGTGACTTTTGCCAGCCCCTTGCAGTGGGGTTTGTACCCCTAAGTCCAGTTCCTCAGCTGTTTTCCCATCCAACACTTGTATTTGTGTTATGCTCAGGATACTCATTGGAATATCTCCTGCTCTGCACTGCTAGAAACTCTTTTAGAAGAGCTCAGAAATAACAGAGGTATTTATTTATTACAAATACAAGCTCTCAAGGGAGACAAACAGTCTCCTTCTTGTTTCACTTTCTCTATCACTGCATTTCCACTCTGCCCTTTTTCAGGGAGGACAAGCCCCAAAACCCAGCACCACAAAGACATGGATGGGACAAAGCAGCTCAGTCTCACCTGGAGATTGGGGCTCTTGAGTGATCCACACCAAATACTCAGTTAAAGACTAAAAAAAGGCAGTGGCAATTTATTTGGCAAGAGTTAACAAACCCCACTTTGTATGGATTGGGATCTTGCAGTTAACTGAGATCCAGGATGATGCAAGACCCACCTGAAGCTACCTGTGCTAAACCCCTAAAGGATTCCTAAAGGATTCCCCAGTTTCCTCATGCCCAAGGAGCTCTTCCACCTCCATTTGGCTGCCCAGTTTTACCCAATTTCCCTCAACTTCAGAACTAACAGATTTTCATGGATATCTGCTGAAATTTATTATCCCTGACAGAATTATTGCATCTGATTTGTCTCCATGGGAAATCAAACAAAAGGAAGCAATGGCACCCTGCATTTCTGGGTCTGCACATTGAGTTAATCCCCACCTGGAGCACCCCTGGTGAATATTTATCATTCCCAGGCCCAGCCAGGTGTTTTTGCAGCACTTGGGAAGGCAGCAGTGCCATCAGTGCCAGGTCACCCAGCAGCCCACAGCAGCCACCCTGAGCCCCAGCTTCTCCCACAACTCCCTCATTTTTTCACCTCCCCAAGAAGAAAGACAACAAATGGAGTGAAATGGTAACAACTTTGTCACTTGTGGCTGTGAGTGAATTGGAGCTGACAGCTCTGCCAGCCCCCAGAGCCACCCAGCCCCTGGTGCTGCTCATTTTTTGGGCTATGCTGGGATCGGCCCATCCTCTATAAATATGACACAGCAGTACCCACAAGCATTACAGAGCTTTCAGCATTTCAGCTCAAGCCCCATTTGGGGAGGATTTACAGCCTGCCTGTGAGTGCTGTCTGGCTGAAACGTGGCATCCAAAGTCTGGCCATAAGAGCCCTGCCATTTAATCATAAATCTATTGGGATATTTTTAAATTAGAAGGCTAAAAAATACAAATGAAGTTCACCATTTGCTGACACATCTTTGATCTCAGAAGGAATGTGAATTCCAGAGGCCAACTCTTCAGCTGATGTAAATCAGCACAACTACACTGGCATCAGTGGAGCTCCAGTGATTTACATGCCACAAATCTGTCCCTGTATTTATTAATGGAATATTTGTAGGCAGCTTTCGGGTCAAGCCTTCACTGTTGATGTAACCTACTGGAATCAATGGGGAGTTGCTCATACAAATGCAAAATAAGGCTTGGGCTTCTTTCTGCCCACTCCTGATTATTTAATTTTTAATTAAAACAATTGCAGAGCACAAGCCTAACCTGGTGGAGCACCCAGAGTTTTTCAGGCAGCACTTCTTGCTTGAGCCCACAATGAGATTTACAAGGCAGCTGTAGGACATGCATCAATTGCTACTTCTCATCTTTATAGGTTGATCCATACAGCAATCTGTGCTATTGCTGATCTATATTTATACCACAGTTATACCACAGGCCTATATTTTAGTCATTTCATAGGGAGACCAGCTAAAATTTCAAATTAAAAAATAAAAATCTGGAGAACAGAGAGGCAGGTTTGGTGCTACATCCAGGGCTCCCTTCACATTCCTGCTCTCTCCCACCTATCCCATGTTGTGCTGCAGAAAGGGCCAGAGCTGTGCTCAGCCCCTCCAGCCCTGTGTGTGCAGAGCCCAGCCAGGACCAGGGGAGGAAGGGAGGGGATGTCCAAAACCAGGACATTCACCCCAATTCCAGCCTTTCCCCCACCACCTGGGCCAGTTCCAGCCCCTTTGGTCCCATCCCTGGCCCAGCTGGGCCCCCCAGAGCTGTGGAGCTGGGATCCAGGTGGGACACATGCCCATGGCACAGCCCCCACCCTGGGGGAGCTGCCAGGGCACATTTCACAGCCATTCCTGACCCCCCACTCCCCCGGGGTGCTCCCCAGGTATTTTAGAGGTGGTGTTTTGTATTTAGTGCTGCTCTCACCACTGAGCAGCCCCTGGGAGCACAGGCAAGGCCCCTCTGCTGTGCTGAGTGCAGAAAGCAGTGTAGCATTAATTGATGCAATGCCCAAGATAGAAATGTTTGCTTGCTTCACTCACTGCATTCCTTCATTTACTGAATAATTCAGCTTCTGCACGGGCTCAGCTGACCTTTGCTTGATAAAGTCATATTTCCAAGCATTTGCTTGCATTTGGTGTTTTTAATCAGGTTCAAGTCCACTCGTTCCACATCAGAGCAGAGAATAATGATGCAGATCCGTGTTTTAGCCAAGTGATGTTCCTTACAGCACACACACTTCCCCCAAATCACCGAGTTGTTAACTAAAGTGTAAGAGAATTTATGATGCTAAATAAAACCAGGAAGAAAAAAAAAAAAAAAAAAAAAGATGTTTTAATAAGATGAAAATCCAAATGTTAAAATAATGAGCCATCTGTATGGGTGGCCCTCTCCTGAGAGATGCCAAGAGCTTTACCATCTGTGAAACATTTACCAGCTGTTTCCTTCCTTTTTCGTGAGAACAGAAGAAATCCTTGCAGTTGGTGTTTCTAACTGACACATCCCAGAGAAGGAAACAGGTTTGTTCCACGGCAGGGACCTCTCCCAAAGCCAGCCTGGCTGGAATAAACTGAATATTTTGGTGAGCATTGCTGCTCTGCTGCACAAAGGTCCTCCCAAACACAGCCCAGAGCACTCAACAATGGAAGAGACAAAAGTGCCCCAAAAAAACCCAACTGATCTCAGCAATCATCTACTGCATATCTGATCTCAACATTTATTGTTTTGCCTTTTCCCAACCCCAATCTGTTACAGGAATTTAGGATAAATTTGAAGCTTGAAGGCACCTGCAATAAGTGAGTCCAATCCAAATGTGAACTGCTGAAAGGAACTGGACCTGGTGTTCTGTCACCTGCAGCTCCTCCCCTGGCACCCACCCCAGCTGGGGCAGCTCCTGGGGCAGGCAGGGCTGATGCTTTACAGGATTTTAGGTGGTGATAACACAGATCAAAGGCTACCAAATAATCCATGTTTAATCCATGAAAGGATCTCATCTCCTGTTATTTGTACCCTGATGTGCTGCAGCCCTAATTGCACATTTAATTGTTTCCTTGGTGCTCTCTCATTTCACTGGCTGCCCCTGTGAATTGAATATAACTTCAGCAGGATTAGCCCTTAAATTCCAAGCTGATGAAATTTGCCCACAGAAGTGAGAACTGAATTCTGCACAGAAACTCCCTTTATGTTTTCCAAATTCATTTTTTTCAAGAGACTTGTGAAGTGAGTCAGGGGGGAAAAAAATTAAAAATCAGGTTATAATCAATTTAACCACAGCCTATGGTTGTATAAGGAGCAGTCCTGAGTTCTTAATTATAAATATATTTCTATATCCCTGCACTTCCCAACCAGGAAAACTGCACCAGACCTGGAAACAAACCCCAGTGGCACCCAATGCTCTCCCAGCACCCAGAGCCCAGCTCTACAGACAGCAACAATGCCAAGAGAGAAATGCCAAGAGCATGGATGTTAAATCCAAATGAAAAATGAGGAGTCATTTATGCCCTCTTGGGCAAACCAACTCCCCCAGTGGAGCATCCTCTCTGTCAGTGAATAACCTGGTTTTTCTCCTGGAAATGAGAATTGAGTTCTTAAATTTCAGGTAACTTCAAAGAATAGGACAATTTTTTTTTTTTTTTTTTTTGCTAGGCACTCTCCTAGTAATATATATTATAAATATGTAATTTTACACTTATGGTAAATGGTAGTGAAGAGTAATTTAGAGAGGAATGACAAGGTTTGGTAACTTGCATGATATTTTAGAGCATCACTTTCAAATGAAGCTACCTTGTACCAGAAAACATAAAGCTTCCAAAAACAGTGAAAATTAAGTTTCATGCCACTTTTAAACAGGAAATTCTGGGAAAAACAAACAAACAAACAAACAAAAAACCCACAAAAAAGCCTTGTCAATATTTATCCCCAGAGAAACTGAGGCACAGAGGAATGCAGGTTTATTTCAGGCTGATGTAAGCACTCAGCCCAGCTCCAGGGGAGTCCTGAGGGCACCACAGCCCTTCCACTCTTCTGTGGGTGTCAGGAGAACCTGGGGGTGCAGGATGGGGTGGGAAACGTGGCTTGCTGAGTGCTTCCAGCAGCACTTTGTTTGGAGGTCAGGGGATTTAAATCCATGACATCCCCTGGTGCCCTGAGCACCTGCACTCACACAATTTTACTGGGACCAGGGAGAGCCCCCAGAGGCTGCAGGACAAATGTGGCCCTGAGCAAAGCCCATCTGGGATATTCCAACCTCCAGGGAAAACCTCACTTTGGGATGCTTTGAGATTCCTGTGTCACCCAGACAGAGCCCCAGAGCCTGCTGGGCAAACATGGCTCTGAGCAAAGCCCACCTGGGATATTCCAACCTCCAGGGAAAACCTCACTGAGCCTCTGAGATTCCTGTGTCACCCAGGGAGGTCACATCCAGGGAAGAGGTCACATCCAGGGAGGTCCCACCTTGGGAGGAGGTCACCCCTTGCCTTGCTGTGCTGAGAGCTGCAGCCTGAGCAGTCAGCACAGCTCAGTGACAGCCCTTCCAGCAGCCAGGATTTCAATTCTGGATGACAAAACTGGTTTGTAAGCACAGGCTGTCCTCCCCTGCTCCTGGAGCTGCTCCGTGGGTTGGGAGGAAAGGCAGAGCAGGCTCCAGGAACAACGAGGTGACAGGGGCAGGCTGCCTGCTCAGTCAGGGGCTGCTCACTGCTCCTGCTCCGTGGGTGTTTGAGATGTAAACTCACAGAATCCCAGTCCTCAGCACGGCTACAAATCCCATTTTGCTCCTTGGAAGGGTGGCTGTGCTCACCAGGGTGTCCTGGATGAGCTCCAGCACAGGTAACTGCATTCTGCTTTAGCAAATTCTCCCTCCCTTTCCAATTAGGAGAGGGATCCATCATTTCTGGCTTTGTGCTGCTCCCATGACAGGGGTGAACAAAGGCAGCAGTTGACACTGATCAACTTTTTGACACATTGCTGGAAAAACGGGCTGGCTGAGTAAGGAACGGGGAATATGAACATTTCAGCTGGAGAGCCCTGCACAGTTCACTCAGGGACAGGAGGTGCTCTGCCAGGAGCTCCAGGAACCACAGAGAAACAGGAACAGACCCAGGACAAAGCTCTCAGGGTGTCAGGGAATAGAGAATTGGGCAGCATTCCCAAAAAATTCCTTCTCCCTCTGGTCCCAGGAAAGGCTCAGAGAGCAGCCCCAGGTCCCACATTTCAGTTTGCCAGGGACAAAGGGCTCTGTAAACCTTCCAGATCTGTGTCATCAGTGAGACTAAAGCACAGCCCTGACTCCCAGTGATGCACAGGACACTGAGCACATCAGTCATCAGTACAGAAACTGAGGCTTCCCTCCAGATTTCTGCCCAGCTGGGAATGCCAGCCAAGATCTGGAGATGCTCTTGACCAACAGGCTACCCCTAAAAAATGCCACTGTACAACTGATATGCTCCAACACTTCCAAATGATCACTTCCCCTGGTCCAGAGGGTCCTGAGGGGCAGCTGAAGGGCAGGAGCACAGCAGCCATGCAGTCAGGCTGACACTCCTCAGCACCACAGCAATGAGAATGAACAAAACAAGGCAGTGTAAGGACCCCCATGAGGATCCAGGCTCTGCTGACCCCATCCTCCTCCCATGTGGGTAATATTTATCATCCTGTGCCTCTGAATTCCTGCATGGAGCACCCCATGGCAGTTGACAGGCCAGGTGCTGTGTAGGTGGCTGCTGTGTGGGTTTCCCCTCTGCTCAGCAGCCTGAGCCACCAGAGCTCAGCTCCTGCTCAGCCAGGCCTGAACACCCTGGGAGCCAAGAGGAACAATCTGTGCCAAGCTACAGAGGCAGCCTGGGATCACAACACCTCCTCTGAAAAAGCTCTGGCTAATAGCTGCTGATAGAAAGGGTGCAAAATCTGTGCACAAAAAAAAAAAAAAAAAAAAAGGGAAAAAAAAATTGAAAAAAAAAAAAAAAAAAAAAAAAAAAAAATCTTTCTCACTCCTGCAGTCAAGCCTCCACCTCATCTCTCAGGGTGTCACTGATCTCCAACTAGCCATTGGTAATGCCATGGGCATCCATGGAAGGCAGCAGGATTCCCATCAAAAGGAAAGAAACCAAACTGTATTTTTTGGCACCTCCTCAAGAACTCATTTGTCAGCAAATTTGCTGTTTTCCTGGAGCTGCACAGGAGGATCTGCTTTCCAGCTTTTGTTGTTGTTTATTAATTACCCAATCTCAACAGTTCTGGTGGGATCCTCATCCTGAGAGGGGCCCTTAGACTCAGGACCAGCATTTCCCAGGGCTCTCCAGAGCCTCCCTCAGCTCCCCAGTGGGGAGAAGCACCCACACTCAGCCCTGGGCTGCATTTCTGCAACACTCCAGGCTCCAAAGCTCCCATTTGCCTCTCCACTGTCAATCCTCATGTGCTGTCAGTCTCTTTTTGCTTCTTACTTTGGTGAAAAAGAAGTACAAAACCCAATGTAAAATTCAAATAGGGCTGGGAAGTACATTTTGTATCAGATTGCCTCAAAGCCTCCTGCAGCTTTTTTCTGCAAAACGAAGCCCATGTTCTCCCAAGTTCTTGGGCACATCTGGAGTTTCACAGTTTTGGATCAAACCAGATGACAGCAGTCTGTCAAAAGACAGCCAGAAGCCCATCAAACAGATATGCAAAAGAATTAAATGAAGAAAACTCTTTTGAACCCAAAATAGAATTTTATGTAACACAGAAATAGTTCTTTTCCCAAACTTCCTTTCATGGGAAGGACAGAAAGTTGATTCTTTCTGAGAACAACACTTTGGCTTTGCTGATGACAGTCTTTGGAAATAGAAAGGCAGGAGCATTTTCTGGGAGCTGTGGGCTCATTTTACACACATGAAAGGCAGGGCTTGTCTGCTGCACCATGGGGAGAGGGGATGGAAACCACCCCAAGAGCTGGGGTCACCCCTGGGAGCCCCCATCCCCACCCCAAAGTTTCACACCTCAGACACTGAACATTTTAATTAAACCAAAGCTCACAAACTGAACACACAAAATAAAGGCAGAAGAGTTTGTTGGGAAAGGACTTTTGGGCTTATTCTGAGAGATGGTGGCTCGCAGCACTGTGCTTGGCCTCAGAAATTTAATTGTACCTAAATTAAGACTGAAAGCTGATCAGGTTGGATTAAAGCCTAGTGGGATTCTGAAGCAGATTTCTCGCTCTGTCCTCTGCTAATATTTCTCCAAACTGCTTTTTTGGCAATCCTTTCCTTTTTGCACCCAGTTTTTCCCTGTAAATGAGCAGTGAAATTCCAAAGGACTCTATCAGGAGTTAAAATCACTCAGTATATATTTGCCAGCGCATGCAGTATTTATTTTTAAACAGTGCCAAAAGTGTTTATAGATAGAAACAACAGGACAACCCATAATTAAATAACTGTTTCTGCTACATCTGCTATTTAGCAACTTGAAGGAAAATAATTTCCCAACAACAAATAGGAATGGTCAAGAAAGCTCTCAAGTTTGGGCCCATTATTACCATATAAAACAACATATTAGTTGCTTAGCTACCAATCATAAAAGAAGGCCAATTAAAAATGAAAGAATCTTAACTAGCTGCATGGAATATAAAAGTGAAAAGTTAAAAGCTGTCAGGTGGTTAGTGGAGAGAATACTGAGCAGTGATTGACAAACTGGGCTTGCTTTGCTTCAAATTTGGCTTTGATTCAATAAATGATTGACACACTGATGTCGTCTGAAATAGCAGATTGTGCTTTGGAGAGGCTATTTAGCAGCCCATTGATTGACAGGTTACTAAAATTGTCCCATGGACAGAGGTAACCAAACAGAGCTATATTTTGACAGGTGGGCTTTTTTTTTTTTTTTTTTTTTTTTTTTTCTCACCTGTATTTGCTATACCATTTATATTAAAAGCAGAAGTAGAGAGAGGACCCATAAAAGTGCCATTCAATCTCCAGGAAAATGGCTCGATGGTTCCTTTTGTAATATTGCTCCACAACCCTAAAATTCCATTCCCCCATTAAATATCTTCTTTTTTTTTAAATAGAAAACCCTAAAAAGCAAACCTGACCAGCCACAAGCACCCCTCTCAGAAACCCTTTGCACACTGAGCTTCACAAAGCAGAAAAAAGCAAGCACCAAACATTTTTCCAAGAGGTCCCAGAGCTCAGTTCTCTGGGAATGAGACATCATCCCCCCCTCAGCCTGGCCCAGCTCCCAGGGGTGGGATCACACCTGAATTTGGTCCCCCCAGACCTGGGGGAGTTTGCAGAGCCCCTCCAGCCTCCCCTGAGGCAGCAGTGAGGGCACAGAGGGATGGAAGGAGTTGGCCACCACTGACACAGGTGCTCCTCACCACTCAGGGACAAGGGGAAGATGTTCTGAACACAGAGAGACATCAACAACCTCCCAGAACTTTGCTTAAATCCAAGAAAGAGAAACACACAACATTTCTTCTAAATAACCACAAATACAGCATTGTTACTCCACACACTCCACAGTAAAAAAAAAAAAAACAAACCACATTTCCAGGTTTTTATCACTCTTAATTTTGACACTTTTAACACAAACCCAATTATTATTGTTTAACAGTAAGTCTTGCTGTTTCTGAACACCTTACTTTTCATTCCTAAAGTTCCAATTAGGAAACTGCTTTTCCTCACAGTTTTTACTCTTAGTGCTTTAAACTTCCACATAACTTT
The DNA here is from genome assembly GCA_013389925.1 of Aegithalos caudatus. Taxonomy (NCBI): domain Eukaryota; kingdom Metazoa; phylum Chordata; class Aves; order Passeriformes; family Aegithalidae; genus Aegithalos; species Aegithalos caudatus. The sequence continues at coordinate 581,649 of WEIU01009141.1, forward strand.
CACATTTTATAACTTCCAGTCATTTCTACAGAAAACTCTTTGCTTTCCATCTCCAACTTCTCAATTGTTTGTGATGCAGTGACAAAACTCCATTTTTTAAACTAAAGACTCATTGCTTACAGAGAAAACATTAAACACATTATCAGCTTAGGCATTAACACTGAAGCACAGCACCTGAGTTCACAAATATGAGTTTGTTTCTGCTTATGGAGAGACAGAAAATGTTTCCTTCAGAGAAATTCCTTCACAGAACAATTTCAAAATTCAAGAGAAAGCACAAGAAAAATCCAATATCTCTTACCTGAGAGCCAAGGTGGAATGAGCAGTGCAAGGGGAAAACCTGTCCTGGAGCATCCTGAGCTTCCCAAGACCCTGCACTCCCAGCTGGATCACTTAAATACTGCCCTGCCCTGCCCATCTCAGCCCAGCCCAGCCCCCTGGGGAATTGCAGCATCCCTTTGGATGGAGATTGGAGCCAGTCCCACCCACTAATTCAGGCTCTGGGCCCAGGTGCAAATGCTTTCAGAAATACCCCATTGCTTCCCTTCAGTTTTCACATTTTGCTTTTTGAACTTTTGCTTCCTGCTGTACAGAAACTTCATATCAATTGATTGAAATTACATTTCAATTGGATCAGTTTGATGAATTAAGCATTTTGAATTAAACATTTTGTCCCCTTCAGTGGCTTTAGAGTTTCAGTTAAACTTTCTCAGCATTGTTTATTAAACAAATGTGCTTGGTGTGTGTAAACTGTCTTTGTCCATTTGTCTTTATTTGATGTGGGAAAAAAACCCCAGGATGACTCGAGGGACATGGTATAAGTGACAATTTGGGGAATTACAGGATTTTAAAGTATTTAGTGCCTCACCTTTGCCCCATTTATAAGTGACACAATCCTGGAGGCTTTACAAAGCATCACCACCATTTTAGGGCCATATTATTTCACAGATATATCAATTATTGCAATTTTCAGCATAAATCCATTATGTAGCTATAAATCATAAAAATAATCATACTAATAAAAGACAAAAAAAATTCACTGCTGGCATCATGGACAGCCAAATCCAGTCCCTGTGCTCTTCATTTCCTCATTTCAAATTAAGCTCTGCACAGTCATATTTTGGATTCACTGGGAAAAAAAAAATCACCCTGATATCATCTTCAAACTTCTCCTTTGCAGCAGCCACACAGGCATTGCATAAAACATCCTCATTATAACTTGAACACTCAAAGTTTATTTTTAAGACTCTATTAAAACAGATTTTTCAATGAAAAAAACCTGGTATTTTAAGAAAAAAGGAGCTGGAAGAACACTGCCTCCTTGATGATGCTTTCCCCCCTAAAAATGGCAGGTTTCAGTTTTTCTTTTTTTTTTTTTTTTTTTTTTTTTTTTTTTTTTTTTTTTTTTTTTAATAATGTCTTTTTCTAAGGACTTGTTGAAGACTACAGTCCATTTCTGCCCAGTTCCAGCTAATCATTATTATTTTTAAAAATTCTAACTATCTTGATAATTTTTAAGAAAGAAAATAAACACACCAGTCCAGGTCCCTGCTGATCAGGGACTTAATATCCACTGAAGAAGACAGGTGGTTTGTGGATTGTGGCCTGGACAACTTTTAGATCCAACTAATTTAATTAGCTGCTTTTGCTGGTGTCCTAGGTTACA
>WEIU01009141.1:590368-605368 GCA_013389925.1 Aegithalos caudatus
CACGGCTCAGGAGCGTCTCAGGGCTCTCGGATCTGGGGACAGAAGTGAGATTGGAGAAAGTAGAGCGATGCCAAGGAGGAAACAGCAAGCACCCAAACGGGCTGCAGGTAAGGAGAAGCCATCCACTTACACAGCCTCTGTCTCTCCGCTCCTTCCACTCCTACCCCCCCNACTTTTCTTCCCTGGGCTCCCCTTCCTCCCCCTGCCCCTTCCCCTGCCCGAACCGAAAGCGCTCAGGTTTCCCTTTGCTTCTCGCTTTAGGAGAGATTTATGATGATTTTATTTTTTTTTTTTCCTCCCCTTTCTGGTTTTCCCCCCTCCCGGTGCCTTTCGCTTCGGATCCGTGTGTTTCGCGAAGTGGGTCGGGGTGTTGAATCTTTTATTTCGCCGTATTTCTGGTGCCAGTTCTGGCCGGGTGTGTGTGTGTGAGAGCGCTGTGTGTGCCTGAAATAGTACAGGGACTCTCTCTGCTGATGAACCCGGTGGGGAAGTTCAGCCTTTGATCATCAGTGGTGAAAATTGCAACAGGAAATAAAATGAAACGTTCTGACTGTTAGAAGACAATCCGCATTTTCAAATCAAATCCTTCTTTTGTTTCGTAGCCGAGTTTATATATTTGCACATGCCAAGTGGTTTTGCAATTTATTATTTATTTTTTTTTTTTAGCAGAAGAAAATAGTTTGCAACTTTGGAAGTGTTTTGTTTGTCGTCGTAGGGTGTTCTTTTTCTTTTGGGGGCCAAGAAAAAGAAACAGACGAGTGGGTCTGTATAGTAAATCTTTTCAAAGAGTTTTCTTTCAGGCTCCTTAATTGCTTTTTATTTTTTTTTTTTTTTAATAGTGTGGTGGGGTTTTGTTTCTGGGAAGCGCAATATGGAAGTTCATTTTTCTTCTGCCAGACCCACCCACTGAAAAATCAGCTTTCCAGTTGATTGCCAGCTTTGATTTGACATTTGATTGATCACCTGTCATCTTGCTGCCTTTGATCTATTCATTCTTGATATATATCAATAAATCACTCACCATGGTAACCCAAGTGCCAATGACGTAAGGCTTGCCCTCTAGATTCTCTTAGCCAGACATGCACAATTATTATCTTGTTTGGCTTTTAATGTAGGCGGGATTTTTCCCTTCTTGTTTTTCCCTTTGTGTCCTTCCTCGGATTAGCCCTTTAAAGAAAACTCATATTTGATGTCTTTACTTTAAAATTTCCCCCTCGCCCTCGTGAATACCTCCCGGGTGTAGCACAAGCAAATGTGGGACAAAATGCCTGGGCAAGTTTAGTGGCACACTTGAATAAACTTTGTGAAGTCGTGCTTGGGATCCAGGCGGGGGGAAAAGTCACCCCAGAGAAACTGGGACACGCAGAACTTTTATCAACTCACAGCCCTGCCTGCATTTCCTTGGGTGCAGGACAATGGGCTGCAGGCAGAGGCTTTTGGGACGTGCCCAGTGAATGTACCTATGCAGGTTGGGATTCCTGGCAGGCAGAGATCCCAAATTTATGGTCGTTTCCACAAATAGCAGTTCTGCTAGAAATACACGTATTTATATAAATCTACAGATGTGCGTTCGGGAGAACTCTGCTCTCGGAGTCGTCATTATTATTTTCTTCACCGAGAGGTTTGATCTGAATAAGGCATTCCCATTTTCAACTTGCAGGATAAATAAGTAGCTGTTTTTTCGTGGATGCTGCTCGGCACGGTGACAGTGCTAGAACTGCTCCTTTTTTTTCTCTCTCTGTCAGGAATACGAGGCTTCATTTTTTATCTGGGTTTCAAAGTAGAATTTTCACTTGGAATGTGTGCAGTATCTTTTCGTGGCAGGGGCACGGTGTTCTTTTTTAGAAACATAAGATACAGTAAGTAAATTTCTGCGAGCAAAGCCCGTGCTGTTGTTTCCTGGGGTTTCCCTGCTGAGATACAGTAAGAGATGTTTTTATCCAGGATCCGACAGCATTTTTAAGATCCTAATGACAAGGGAGAAACTCGTATGACCGCAATTGGATCTCTCCTTTCTCATTCTCATTATAAAATGTGCATTGCTCTTCAGTGGTGCATTTCTTTGATTAGATTTCTCCTCAGATCAATGTTGTTTCAGGTGAGCAAAATCCTGCAAATGCAGTCCAGTTTCAGCCAGCAGAACTATTTGAAGTAGGTTTATACATTTGCAATAGTTCTCCTGCTTTGAAGTTGTATTTGTGTGTTTGTGGGGGGTAACGGGGAGTTTCAAAGAGCAGACGTGCCTGTTGTATATAGTTCTTAAAACTGACTTTCATTTTCAGGGATAATACTGAGGTTCTGTTTTGTATGGTAAAAAATACCTCAAAGTGACAGGAGACAGACTGTGCAATAAGAAATGAATCTCTCATCAAGGCTGATAGCAAAGCTCCTCAGTCCTTTTATTTAAAGGAGTTAATACATTATATATTACTTAATTTTCACTTTTATTTATTTTTAGTTGTACAAGTTCAAAGGTATCAGTTGCACTGCGTTTTGTCTTGATGGCAGCAGAGATATTGAAGAGAAGTTTGCAACTTTTAGTTTCTTCAGATAGTTCACCTCCAAGGGAAGAAAAATGATAAGCCTTATCATTCTGGACATGCCTGCTTTTGTCATTGCTTAAAATTAAATACTATGCACAACTGTAAATAATTACTGCCATGCACTGACTTTGAAAGCAGGTTTCGAGTTTGATTAATGAATAATGTAAAGGTTAGAGAGAACCAGCGAGTGAATCAGAAGTGAAGTCCTGCTGTTAGATGAAAATCTATCTAGAGAAATATACATGGCAATTTTGTCCTTTTCTATTATTAATTTTAAGCCTTGTATTCCTAAGAAATATATTCCAGGCCATTGTAATGAAACAAGGGAGTGTAATTGGATAAGTGGGGCACTATTTATGTGTGATGATGGGGATTTCTGCTCTCCGATTGCACTTTTAGAGCCACTTTATTTCACATCAACACCGGAACGATGTCAAACGCGTTTCTGATCTTTGCAGGGCCGAATCTTTTCTGAATCATCCCTGCTTTTTGTGAGCGTGGTTTCCAAGTCGGTGGTTGTTGAGGCAGAGAGTTGCAGCTCTTTCCAGCAGTGCCTGCTTTAGGATGGGACCTGTGCTTGCAGCAAAGAGCCGGGTTGTGCTGGGGCTTTCACCCAAGCGCATCACAAAGGGCTCCGCAAACGGGGCCGGATTCTGCTCCCGCTCAGGTGCAAATCAGGCATCGCTTCCCTGGAAGCATCCCTGAGTTCTGACTGCTCCTGGGAGCAAGAGCAGGCTCGGGCCCACAAACTCCTTCATCCTTCAGCAAAACGCAGCCACGTCTGGGGCAAAAGTCTCCTAACGATTCCATAACCAATGGTGATATATTAACAGAAGGGTGGAAAAAGGGTGGAAGCAAAGCAGAATTGCTATTCAGATTTTATTCCTAGGGGTATGAAATAGCTTTCAAACACAATTTCACTGGATTAAACTCTCCTTTCCCCTGCAGCTTGTTTAAATGTGCATATTTTATTTTGTGATCGTGCATTGGTAGTTTGCTTTTTTAAAGCCTGCAAAGAGGAATCTGGACTCACCGCCCTTTGCGGGTGAAATTTTATATTTCTTTCTTTTCTTTCTCTCTCAGCCCCAACAGACTAGCTAAGAACCAAAGCTGGAGAGAAGCACAGCAGAAGCAGGTCTCAGGCACATTTATTCTGTTTATGGGAGCTGTAGAATAGCACAGGTTTGTTTTTGGAAGAGTCCTCATAGAGCAGCAAGCAGAAGATGGTGAGCAGGGAGTTCTTTAAAGCTGCAGCTTGCACCTTAGTAGGGAAGGTTATTTAAACCAGAATCATATTTAGAAAGTGAAATTCTGCTTGTGCAGAGAGCAGAGCAAATGACCAGCAAGGCTTGTTCTGTGTATTTCTGTGGCGAAAGGCAGCGAGATGTCTCTCTAAATGTAACTATAAATGTAACCAGGAGCACCGTGGCTGTTCCAGGATTATTTGTATCCTTTATAACGGGGGCAATGGCAGCAGATTCCAGGGAAGCAGCGCTGAATGGAACTGTAGAAATGGCAGCACTGTTTTGTTTCAACATCCTCCAGAAAAGCAACTGCACATCAAAACCACCTAAACAGTTCATGCCTCAGAACCCTTCACTTACAGTGCACATCACCCATCCTGACAGATGACAAAAAAGCCAAGGTGTTCACAAACAAGAGGGGCCTTTAAATCCTGGTTAATTAAATATATTCCAAAATAGGTACTTTTGCAACTAAAGAGGCACCAAAATTAGTTGCCATCTGCGTTAAATTCTGCAGTCGGCTCCTAAGCCCAAAGCTGCTCGGAAATTTTATTTTCCCGTGTCAGAACTCAGGCCTGAACGGGACAATTTGAAAACATGTTCATTTTAGTGCCTCTTTCCCTGTTTCAATTTTCCCCTGATTTATCCAAGCCCGGTGCATCCCCGCTCTCTGAGGAGCGGGGCGCACCCGGAGTTCAGCTCCTATGACTGGGAAACAAAAGACATTTCCATCAGCAAATGCCACAATTTTCCAGCACTTTTGGAAGCACGTCCCTTGTCAGAAATTCTCGTGCATCAATGCTCTCCCTCTTCCCTGCTCTCTGAGAATCCCCTTTTCTCCAAACCGGCAGGATTTGGGGAATTTCCTCCCGGAGCTTTCTCCTGCTGATTTTTGCTCTCGTTATCAGCACCCACCTCAAGGAGCTGTTTCCCCTAGCAGAGGTCCCTGGAGTCCCTCGGGAGCACGGGGCCAGGGTGAGCTTTTCTGCAGTCGTTTCCCTTCCCATCCCGATGAGGACATCACTCCCAGAGAGCAACTCCAGACTCGCCAAGGGAAAAAAAAAAAAAAAGCTGTCAGTTGCTGTGGCTGCAATTCCCAACTTAGCAGCAGCAGAGGGAATGGAACTGTACTCTATCAATTACAGTTGGAACCAGAGGCTAAACACTTATTGTGTTAAGCTATTGTGCAGATCTTAAGAGCTCAAATGTTAAAAAAAAATATCGTGTCAGCTGGTGGAGGGGAGAATAAGGCCTGGTTCTTCCACTGGATGACTTATTATTAGCAAAGGCAAAGTAAAATTATTCAAATTCTTTTTAATGCCTCTCCGGTTGAGATGTGTTTAAGGCCACATTCTGCCTTAAAAAGGGGGGATCCTACAGACTTTGCTGCTAGAATAAGCCTTAATTTTTCCCTCTTCTCTGCAAAATGAAACTATTTGTGAAGTCTTACCTCCAAAGCGTGCTCATGCAAGCAGAGAGACATTTTCATTTGTCTCCCAATCTGATACAGGAGCCAAGTGGAACCACATTACACTCTGAGCTGAAATCTCCCATTTCATTCATGCAAGAGCAGGGATTTTTCATTACCTGTTTAATTACAATCATTTACATGAGAGTGGGCCCAGTTCAGCAGCTCTTACTCAGCACTTTGCTCCAGTGGGTGACTGGCCTGTGGAAGGACTGTCTGTGTGAGACGGGGCTGTTCAGCCACAAAATCCAATATAGATATGTTCCTGGAGAAGCATTCTGCCTCTGAAGAGGGACCAGATTCTTCCATTAAGCCTTAAATCCAGGGACAGTTCTGCTTGGAACTTCTGTTCCTAATGCTTGCAAGCTATTCTTTCCTGAAGGCTGCCTGACTGAGATATTCTGCTTGCTCGGCCAACTTCCCTCCCCAGTCACGTTTCCATGCTCTGTGTTAATTACTGAGCGTGGTTCTGGGTTCCAGGAGATGAGATGGGCTCTCAATAAAACCTTTTTTAAGGTTTTCACGTTGTGCACAGGGGCGGCAGCTCTCGAGAAAATGCCTGGAAATGGGGTTGCAAATCCAAAGCCTGAAAGTTCCATGTGCTTTTAGGGGCTAAAAGCAGTTATTTCTCATTAAGGTGGCTTCTCACTTGGGGCTGTTGGCACAGAGTAATTTTTACTGTGTTATAATAACGGCTTCTGCAACTCAGAGGTACCTTGACAGCAAACCGTGTATTTTTTAAGGTTTCAAGGAGAAAAGCATCACAGAAGCACAGTGTTTCCCATTAGATTTACACATCCCTCTTTAACTGTTGCTGGCTTTTCATCCATTACCTTGTGAGCTTTCTCAGGCAAAAAATAAAGAAGTGGAAAAACTGGTCTTTTGATCTAAGTGTTGCATTAAGCGTTTCATTTAGAAAAATGAAGAGAATCTTTGTTTCCCTAAAAGAAATGTTTTCCCCCATTTGCCCTAGGAAAAAGAAAGGCACAATAGCTTCAAAATGACAGGGTCTGATTGTGAAAAATACAGAGTTTGTAACGTGCAGAGCCTGATGGTCCCAAGTATTGGTAAAATTCCTCAGTTAAATAGAACAAACGGTCCTGAATGTCTGAGAAACGGATCCTTCTCAGGCGTGCACAATTCCATACCTGCAAGGAGGGGAGAGGGATGCACCTGGAGAGCCTCAGTGTTCAGAGCAGCTTTTGATTACTGCACCAATCTCTGCCCAAATGTTAGAACTGTGCTGTTAGGAGCGGTGTCCCCTGAAAATCCTTTGTTGGGGTTTATTTTCTTTAAACCTCCAGCTCCCGGAGTCTGATGATGGTTATGCAAGTGTCCAATATGCATTTTTAAAGGAAATTTATTTCAAACTGCTTGCTCTGGAGAGGAACTTGAAAACAAGCAGGCTAGAAGTTCTTATGCAGAAGGAAAATGCCTCGATTCTCAAAGTGTCTGTTTTTAACTTCCCATCATTTTCAGCCAGTCTCATGATTTTTGAGGTTGTGCTTCGTGCTTTTTGTATAAACAAGGTTGGCAGTATTGCTTTTGCCTGATTCTGGTGATGAACTGGTGTGTGTGTGTGTCTGGGTGGATAATTATAGACGTACACACACATAATATCAGTAAACAAAATACTGAACATAATGATGGAGTGGAGCTGTGTGAATTGGAGCTCTGGCTTTGTATTGCCATAAACAAAGCAGTTCTGAGAGCCCAGACCATCGGTTCTTGAGGAGTGACTTTCAATTGAAGTTTCCTGGAGATCGTTTTTAGTGGCAATTAAATCTAGAAAGTTAATAGGCAGTAACTGCTCTTTATAGGATAAATACTACGAGGAATACACAGCCTACCTTTTTCCCAGATATAATCAGGCTGAACTTTATTGAAAAAAAAAAAAAAAATTACAACTGGCAACATTAATGCTGTATTTTTATTGTATTAATGCAAATGAGATGCTGACTCCGTTCTTTCATCTCCATGGCTTGTATCTATTAGAGCTGTATCTTATTCCTTTCTGTGTCTCTTCTCCCTGTGTTCTGTAAACTGCTTTCCTCTAATGATACTGAGGCTCATTAAAGTTACTCCCAATGCTAAAGAGACTCTGGGAACCATCCTGAGCTCTGGATGGCTGTGGAAAAGCACGACTCCCGAGTGCATGGGGAATCCAGATCGAGCCTTGCATTCCCCTTTTGGGAAACCTTTCAAATTGATGGGTGAAACAGGAAGAAAAAGCTAACAGGAAGGAGTGTGTGCTGCAAAGAAGAGGTCATTTTTATCTCACAGCCCTACCTGACAAAGATAAAAAACAATAAAGTTTTAAGGAGCTCGCTGGCTCTTCCTGCATCTCTCTCAAAAGACTAATTTAATTGAAAAGCCTGTTGTGCTTGTTTTTATGCATGTAAAACAGAAAAGGGGCAATTTTGCACAGGGCCTAATATTCCAGCACAATATAATTGGAACTCTTCCTGCCTGCTTTTTAAGTCTCTCTGTTCATATAAAATTAAGACCCACTTATCTTAAATTGTAGTAAATCTCATTCAATATTGCTTTCATAACTTAAAAAAGGCTGTTACATATTCCCAGAGCAACTTGGCTGAAGTGATATTGGGTCTGTTTATGTAGAATCGGTGCAGAATTTCTATTGAAAAAAAAGAACAGCTCACAGTTCTTGTTTTTAATGAAAATAATTAAATTCTCTGGAATACCTTGAGAGCTCAGATTTTTTTTTTTTTTCCCCCTAGTGAAACTCTGCTTAGAGGAGATCGGAATGAAAATCTGCACATTGGTGCAGTTTGGCGTGCACAGACAACAGTTTTATTTCTATCACTCACCCTGCCCTCGGACAAAAGTAATTCCTATTTTTTCATAGAAAGATTTTACCTGGAATTTTCCACATATAAATAATTTTTCTGTGTGAATTGCACGGCGAAGCACCAGCACCATTTATAAGTCTGCAATTTTCTTTGTACATATAGGAAAAACTCGTTTGCTCCCCGCAGGGTAAGTGGGCTTCACAGGAAAGAGCTGGGTCTTTTATGATTTTATGTTTTGTATCAAAGAAACACAACCTTGTGCCAGCTGCTGTGTTGGTCTACCAAAATTATTTTTTTATGTGTTTTTCAGCCGTGTCATAACATACACAAGCACAGGACAAGTAGCATTAAATTAACACGTGAAAGGAGAGAGAAGCTAAGTAGTTGTATTGATCATCTGTAGCATTAAATGCTAAAAAAATTAAAAGCTTTCCAGTGCTTTTGATTAGCTGCGTGGATCCTGCTCGTATTTGTGTCCTTTGTTAGGCAGTGCAGCAATATTTCTTCACACTTAGCACCTTTCTTCCATGGATTTCTTGCTGATTCTCCTCAGAATAACCCCAGTGGTGTGGAATATATCCCCAAGGTTGTACAGAAAGGTGAACTGAACCCGGGAGGTTTTACCTGATTTGCTCAAGGTCGAGCAGCGTTTGCTCCCAATTCCCTGCTCGTGGTACTAGATCACATTTCCATCCTCAGAGCATTTCCAGGAGGGAAGTCTGGGCTGGAAGCTCAAGCATCCCCTGGCCTGTGCTGGGGGAGAGCAGGGAACAGCCCAGCTGGGACACTGGGGAAGGTGGAAATGCAGTTTCATCCCTCCCATGCAATTCCCTGTGCTGGTGGATGAAGCACTTTGCTCATGGCCAGGAGCTCCCAAAAACAGGAGGGCTCATGGTTTGAGAAAGCAGAGCTCTTGTTAATTCTTACAAGCCAAGGAAGCCTGACCAGGTTTTAGAGTTTTAGACGGAATAATCAAGTTTTTTACATTCCAGTTTCTGGTCAGTGGTAAGTTCTGGGACCAGAGAATTTGCTTCCTGTTACTTTTATTCCCATAAACTCTTCTGCATTTCTTTGGCAGAGCTGGATGTGACTGCCTATAAAGCATTGCCCTGAGAAATATGTAAAACCTGGGGTAATTGCAGCTGAACAGGCCATACACATTTTCCTCCACCCAGACTGCCAGTGGTGGTTGGAATTCTCTGGTGATAGAGCTTGAGGCTCAGCTTCCAGTCCTAGGGGTCTAAATCCTCACATGGGCAGCTAAAGAGAGACCTGAATTCTCAAAAGCCTTTAGCAGCAGATTCCCATGGACCTCCCTCAGCTCCCTCTCTTGTGTAAACTGGAATTGGGCCTCAGTCAAGGGCACTTTTATGTTGTTTCCCTAGATTGGAGATGTATGTATTGCCTATAGAAGAAATATGGTGCAGGTAATAGCCTCTGGATTCATTAAGGATTGTTTTATGTTTATTTTCACACCGTATTACCTTTCAGCAATGGTCGTTTTAGCCATTATATTGACAGGAACTCCAAATAAATCTTAGGTAACATGGGGCTGATCTGCCCTACCTGGGAGACCACCTGCTACCCTCTGGAGCAGAGGTGCTGAATCACCAGGTGGGGCTTTCTTCTCCAGAGCTGGGGACTTGGGAAGCTCTCCCATGGCTCCTTTCCATGTGGAAATTAATACTTGCCTCTATTTCTGAATAGCAGGTTATTAGAGTTCATATGCAAATTCCCAGGATGGGAGTTTGTCTCTCGTTGATAATTGATATAATAATATATATTTTTAGTGGTCCAAAGTCCTTGAGCTCGAGCCTTGTACACGTAATTTATGTTTATTTCTTACTGTTATTAACTGTAATTTAGTTGTTGGCGCCTTTCATTGCCTTAGATTGAAGGGAGTGTCTCCCCCCATTGCCCCTCCATAAACAATGCCCTCTCAGGGTTCCTTCTCCTGTATCCTTGCCCAGACATTTCCTAGCCTGTCAAATACTGTCATTTTATTCCTTACAGATCATTCCCAGTACGTCTCCTGTTGCACACACAAATAAGGAACAAATGCAATCAGGATGCATCATCGTTTAGCATAACAAATAAAAGCCGATCTGTGCAGATTTGCCTTAAAGTGTCTCTTAATATGTATTGTCAAAATGTCTGAGGATGTCTCTTACTCATAAGCGTTTAATTATTTGTGACAATTAAACTAATATTCAGAGCGGGAAAAAAAAAATTAGGGGATTAAATATTTTCTCTTGTCAAAAGCTAACAAAACGTCACCTGGCAAAGCAAACTCTTTAAATTTTGTGTTTCAAGCAGGCCTTGGGAAGGAAGAAGCACCAGAACAAAATTACAGGGCCTGGATTTGGTATGGAATCGGAGGAAACTGTATTTTTGAAACCGGACCAAAATTTAAGGGCACATCATTTAAGCATATATCAGTAATGAGCAGCTGAATACTTGATGATTAAAAAAGAGTTTCTATCAATTTTTAAGTCAGTGCTGAAATTTATGGCCAAGGGCTGCTCTGACTGAATCAGGGACTCAGACCTGGGATTTTTAGCCTCGCCTGGTTATTGTTTTACTTGTGCATGAGAAAAAACAGCTCAAATATGACAGCACAATATGATCATCAGCCTTTCCTGTGGCTGGAATTATAAATGTGTTTTTGTTTTTTGTTTGATGAGCTCTTTCTCCGTCTGGGTTGTTCAGACTGGAGAGGCAAGGTGCTGTGGATGGGGCAGGACAAGCAGCCAAGGCTGGTGCCCAGGGCTCAGCATCTTCACCTGCCTGGCAGGCCTTGAATGTAAAAGTTCAGATGTGTGATAATAAAAAGGGGGGGAAAAAAGGGAAAATCTTGAAAAGAACAGAAAACCAGCATGGTCCTTGCAAGCAGTGTTGTGTGGATGTGGGAGCACTGCAAAGCCCAGGGCCTGGCTGCAATAACTTCTGTATTATGGGCTCAGCAGTTCTTGTAGTCCAGATTGTTTGGGGTTTCCTGCTGAGAAGTTTGATTTCTATTGGTCCTAATATTTCCAGTCCTGAGCTGCTCGAAGCAACAATTTCCATTATTAAAATCTGTCTTTTCTTTCTTAAAATGTTCTTCCTGTAATTTAGGGTAGGCTGTTATTTGGCAAAAAATTAGAAGACGTTCATCAGGGTTTATTTCAAAGCTGTGGGACCACTGAGCTTTCTGGCAGTGACGTGAACATTTTTCAGAGATATCTTCTGCTTTCCCTGAGAAAATCCACCCAAATTTGTCTGACTTATAAAGCCTAAAAGTTGCCGTTGCCAAAGAATTTTTAGAAGGTGACACAGCATTCTCCAACGTGCCATCCCCACCACACATGCTCTGTTCTTGGTTTCTCTTTTTCAATTGCATCCCCTTAAAAAACGTTTGAGCTGGGGATAAGTAGGACAATGGCTGCAGGGGCAGCCGAAGGACAACGAAGACAAGGTTTTGTTTGTGTTTAGCTGGAGCCCAGGACTTGGGGGAGGAAGCAGAGAAATTTAAGGAGCAGAATGTGGACAAGGAGGGGCAGAGGGCATAAAATTATCAGATATCCACAGAAAACAGGGGTAAACTCGTGTGCAGGACTTTATTGCCTGGTTGGTGTAGAGCACCAGAGTGACCATGAGCTCGTGCTGGGAGCACATCTGGCAGCTCCTGCCCGGAGCAGTCCCGGATGGGAACCAGGATGGCTCCACACATGTGGCTCCCTGTTGGCTTTCCCAAAGCCTGAACTCATCCACATCTTTCAGAGAGAAAGGATTTGTGTGGGAAATCCATCCAGCCCAGCTGGAGACAATTCCTGCCTGGCCACCTGAGGGGCCACCATGGTTGGTAAGCCTGGTGTGCATGATGTGGGACCTTCTGCCATGGGGAAAAAAATCAAAAATCCTCTTAAAACTGGCCAGAGCTGGGCCCCCCATACCAGTTGGATGGCAGAGATGAGATCCCATCCACAGGCATGATGCAGGCAGCTCAGGAAAGGCACAAAACCCAATGGAAAGGAGGAAAATTCCAATTCCTGGTGCACCAACCAGGAGAAGATGATACCAGGCAGGCACAGGGCTTCCCTTGGATGGCAGAGCCAACAGGAGAGTGGCAGAGCTCAGGCAGCACAAGGAGAGGTTGGTGAGCCCATACAGAATGGGTGGCAGTGGTGTGTTTGATATATTGGATGAATTTGGTGCATTTGGGAGGTGTTGGTGGGACAGGGCTTGGTCAGCGGCGGCGCCAGGCCTGGCATGGCCGGGGTGGGCCGGGCTGGGAGGGAGCTGTGGTACAAAAACACCTCAGAGACAGCACAAAAAATCCTGCCAGGAGTTTCTACCACAGATATCTGTTCAGATAAAAGCCTCCATAGTCTGGGAGCTCCTCTCTTGCCTCAACATGCCCATGGTGGAGGGCTGGTCTCTGGGTCGCTGTGTGGGTACCTGCCCTGGGGCCCTGGGGCTCTCACTTCGGTTTTACTCAGAGCCAGGGGTTTGTTTTATTTTATTTTATTTCAATTCATTTTGTTTGCTGCCCTGTGGGAGTTTTTTCCTATAAATCTGATTTTTCTATCTGAAAGTCAGCGACAAAACTCAAGCAGAGCAGGTTGCCTCCAGGTTATTGCACTGGTTTGTGTCACCTCCAGCACTTATGTATTAAATAACTAAAATCCTGAGAATGTTAATCTAGAAAACAGTCATCCCTGCATTACTCCTTTGCTGTTTGGGGGAACTTATTAAAGATTTTACAAACTTGTGATTCGGGTTAAACAAATGTAAATCATGTGGAGAAAGAGTTGCAGGGAGGCAGAGGAATGTTATGATGCCATCAACATCTGGGTTTCCATTTGTTTGGATTAAGGACATTTTACCTTAATCATTCCCAAACATGTCTGCTAAAATCCATTCTTTCATTTTTTATCACCTATGAGGTACAGCCAGGCAGAGTTTCAATTTTTGTGTGTGTGTTAGGGTAAAAGTGCTGAAATTCATTGTTGCAGTGAGTATATGGACAGTCCCATTTTTATGTCAGTCTTCTCTCTTTATAATTGTTTGGAAACATTTTGATTCAGTTAAAATGCACTATTTCCAATATCCAAAGTATGAGCAGGGGAACAAGGGAGCAATTACGAGTTCCTCCAAGGAAATAAGCATCTCTTAGCCATCATCCTGCAACTGGGAAAGTTCTAATACATGACATCTCTGTAATGTAACCTAATAATATTTTTTTTTTCAACAGTGATGTAATGGGGAGAGTGACCTGGACTTTGTAAAAGTTCCCCTACTTACTTCAGATTCCCAAGGGCAATGTAACATTCTAGACAGTGTTTTATATGCCCTGATTAAAATGTAACATATTTTTGCATTTCCTGTGCAGTGACCTGTTAGTGCTCATAGACAGAACACTTAAAGAACAGTTACAAGGAGACATTTCCAAATGTGCCTAATATGGGCGAGTTTTTATAACATTCTTATTTCATTTGGAATTGCAGCTACAGCAGGAACCATTCAGACGGTGCATTGATTTAACTTTTTAATCCACTGTTTTGCTACGTCAAGTAAAATAAATGTTTGTTTTTAGCTCCCTTTTTTTTGCATTGCTAAAACTCCTAACTACTTGCTTTAAGCTCGGGATTCTAAAGGGAGCTACATTATCTGAGATTTAAAGCTTGCTTTTTGTAGCTGCTTTCTCACAACTCCCCCAAGAAAAAAAAAAAAATTACAAAAGTACAACTTTAGCAAAAAGGGCTTTTATATCTCTATCAATTATAGAAACACCAGCTGCAGTAGATTACAAATGTGTTTGGCTGATTGTGATGTTGTGTGGGGAAAGCTGTCACAAGGAGCTGGATGCTGTTCCCCCGGCAGCTCGGGGATGTCGCTCGGCTCCGTGGGCTCGGCTCTCCAGGCTCAGCTCCATGGGCTCAGCTCTCCAGGCTCGGCTCTCCCAGCTCCGTGGTGCTGCTGGCAGAGCTGGGATGGGCAGGAGCAGGAGCTGGGCACTGCCAGGCTGCCACAGCCAGCTCTGCATGGAGCACACGTCCTGGCACTGGGAGAAGGGAATGTGGGCACGAGTGTGAGCTGTGTCGCTGTGTGTGTGTGAAGTGTGAGCTGTGTCGCTGTGTGTGTGTGATGCTCTCAGAGCTGGGGCAAAACCACACAGGCACAGGGCCAGCAGCCTCTGGGGATGGCCACTCCACTCCATGTTCTGCTTTATTTTTTACGTTTAAGATATTTACTTTGGCTTTCTTGAAGAAGAAAGTGGAGGAAAAAGCACCACAGAATAAAAACTGTTTGACCAGCCCATAAAGGTAAAGTAGCTGGAAGTCATGGATAAAGGAATTACAATATCAAGACAGCAATGCAAGATGGATTTAGGATATTTGGTGCTGTTGAGCTCAGGAGAAAATTAATGTCTCAACATGTGTGCAGGTCATTATCACTCCACTAAAACCTGGCTACAAGGGTAGCAGCCCAAGGGCTCTCAGTTGGTTGTGCCTTGGTTACTGTGTCATTTATCTTACTGTGCTTTGGGTCACTCTGGAAGGACGTGGTTGGGCCCTGGTTTATTTTAACAAAGAGAATCTGACATAGGAAAGTTCTGTGTATACTTTACAGTGAAAATGCAATTTTCTGTTTTCATTTAATCCCAGGAATGTTGGCATTTTCCAGGCTGTCAAACAAATGAGTGCACTGGAGGACAGTTAGATGTGTCTGTCTAGTTCATCTATCTAATCTACCTCATTTCTAATGTGCCCATCACCATGGTGTCTAGGCAGAAAGTATCTGCCTTGCTTTTGCTCTTTGTCTTTATTGGCTGTGGTAACCTAATTGAGTCCTAAGAGCTTTCGGATTCATCTGCAAAAATAATAACAACAACATTATCAGAATAATGATTCATATTTGTACTCTTACTCAGAATTTCCCTTTCTCTTCTG
>WEIU01009141.1:610368-683656 GCA_013389925.1 Aegithalos caudatus
TGAGGCCATCTTCAGTGTTATAACTGATCTAATTTGGGATCCTCCACGGAAAATCCAGTGGTGGATCTGCACTAAGCACGGCACAGATCCCGTGTGAACTGACCCTGCCAGCTGACACATTTCAGAAAATATTAGTGAGTCTGCTTTGTCTGGGCAGGATTTGTACTGATCAGCATTGTCCTCCACGCCACTGTAAGATTATGTCAAAACAAGTATGGTTTGTCCTCAAACAGCTTCTGAAAACCCAGTGTGAAAGCGAGTCATCAGTGTAAAATATCCAATGTTTATTAGCAAATGCAATAGAATTTCAGTTGTCCCATCTGACCTGGTCTGACCAGCCCAGGCTGGGGAATAAAGCCCCAAACCCAGCCAGGGGACCGAGGCCTGAGCTCCCCGTGGAGCTCTTCACTCTTACAAAACAAGTTCATTTTCTAAAATTCCTTAATACAGGCATGTAACGCCGTGAATTTATTCATGGTTAATAGTCAGCTTAATATTCAGTAATACATTTCCTAGCCTAATTTCCCATTCAGCTATCAGTCCAGGTGGCAGCAGTGTAGACAGGAGTCCACACATCTCACGTGTCACAGACAACTTGCTGTTCCTGGATCCGGGGTCCAGCCGCCCTCGGCGCTCAGCGCTGCCACTCTCGATTCACAGAATTTGGAGATTGACATTCTCCCTTCCCTCCTCTCATTGCAACCAGGACTAGCAATTTTTTAGCAAGGAACATATTTAGGCCTGCTCTGCTGAAAGGTGTGAACATAATTTATTCTGGTTTCACTTACAAACCATGAAACCGGTTTCAGGTGGGCTCGGGATTTGCTGTTTGATCGTGCACCAAATGTCGTACCTAAATACAGAAGTCAGTCCCATACTTTTAGTCTTTGGCACAGGTTACTGTTTAGGTAAACATATGTGATACCTTATCTGACTGTGTCAGAGTGTATCTCTCTGTAAATTTCCAGAGTGCTGTGGGAAAACGAGGCAATTTAATGGGGGATGTATTTCAGCCATGTGTCTTTTAGCCACAGCACTTTACATTTAAATAAGTCCCATTCGCAACACCTTGAAAATACGCCTCATGCTTATTTATACCGAATTCTTTTCCTTCCTCATCTGAAGAAAAAGTTCATTTTATGGAGAGCAGATGTTTTTTAGCTTAATGCCTTTTTATTCACATGTTTTAGCTTTGTTCAATAACTCCTCAGCACACTTGGGGATTCCAGAGCGTGTAATTGTCCTGCAAATTCGCTCAGAGCCCTGCCATGGCTCCGAGCTTGTCTGTCACTCACTGCTGGACACAGCAGTGGCCAAGTGTCTTTCTGGTGACCCTTCACTTAGGTATTTCTGTAACAATACTCAGGCAGCTTTGCTAAAGATTTATTTTACAGATTAGGGATATTCAGCCCCTGAATAAATGAGCAAGCCCAGGTCAGGGTGACACTAAGCAGGCAAAGAGCTGGCCCAGAAGCTGAGGAGGGGAAATTTGCACTGGGGGAGGCCGATATGAAGGATTTCTTATTCACAAAGCATCCTGAGATCTCCTGTAGTATTTGTTTTTTTTCCCCTGGAACTATGAATTTTGCTATCCCTTTAGAAAGTGGGCTCTCATATCGAAACCATACTGAGTATCTCACAAAGAAATGCAAGAAAAGCCTTTGGTTGGAAAGAAATTTTAGAATTTAAGCTTCAAAACTTTGGAAAACATGAAAGAGGATGGGAGCTATTTGTTCTCTAGTGGTCCATCAACCGAATTTCTAAAGGGCCAATGTGGGCAAAGGTGTGATAAATCAGTGCATTATTTGTGTTCAGTGCTGCTCCGAGGGAGGAGGGGAACAGGCTGTACTGTAAAAGTTCAAATGGAAAATTATTGCCTATGCAAGAGGGGTCTGTAATTACCAGGAAAGTATGAAATCTTGTGAAAATAAATTGCAATAAATACGTACATAGATCACAACATTTTTCTGCAGCATCAGCCACTGAAGTTCACGTCTCCCAGTTTCATTTTGAATTTGAAGTTTGAATCATTCCAAAACTGCAAGGCCAAACTCTTTTGAAATTTCCAATTTTCATCTGCTTTTGATACAAAACTCTCAACCATAAATTGACTTCACACTTCGTAATGAAACTCCAGACTCCGTGAATATTTGTGCTTTTTGTTTTATTGTAAAAGTTTGCCTTCCTGTATGAAAGTACTGCTTTTGCCCCTAAGGCTGAACTTGCGTGAACCCAATTTAACAAATTTGCTTTAAATAACATTTCAGTATTCTCTGAGTGCTGCTACAAAGGAAATTGTGTGGTGAGTAGTAGGCTCTGAATGCCCTAAAAGAGAAGAATGCACATAAGCAGGCGGGCACAGACATTTTTGTTATTGTAGTTGGCATTTTCAGGGAGAATCCGAGCCCATGCATCTCTTTTCCACCAGAAAATTGCCTATTTGGCAGTGGTTTGAATGGTAGAGCTCCACTGGAACATGAAGATGAAACAAGCTGCCAGTCAACCACTTTTTAATGTCTCTGTCACCCCATCTCCCTTCACGTTAAAAATTTGTTTATTTTCCATTGAAACTGACCATCAGTTCCAATACTGCATCTTTGCAGTCGTTTCCCCAAATTGTTCTTTTGGGCAAGAAATCTAATAACAAATGTGGAAAATCAAGTGTGAACGGCCTCCTTCCCTAGGCTGTCTTATTGAAATAACATTTCATGCAAATAATCTCATTAGTGTAAAGATTTTGTTCCCTAGTTCCTACCGGTAACTTAAGTTCACATGATTGAGCTGTGAGCTGCTGTGCAAGACAGGGGGATTTGCAAGGATGGCCATCACAAGATCCTGCATTAAACAGGCAGAAAGCTGCAAACCCACACCCTTGGGGACTGCCCCTCATTCCCAGGGTGTGCCCTGCTTTTGGAGCCAGCCTGGCATTTGTCAGATGTTTCACAAGGTAGGGAGGGGGAAAAAAAAAAGGTGGATTTAATGATAAATAATAATGCACTGTCTCCGACATTAAAGGACATCATTGGCTCTCTTCTCCATGGTGTAAATCAAGGTAATGTGTGAATCCTTTAAAAGTAACATGGAATTTAAAATGGAAAATATGAGAAGCAAGTAGAATTACTGCTAAAATCATCCGTTTATTATCTAGGTGTGCTTAATAGCCTGCTAGCTGATGAAAAATCATTTGCTAACCCCAAGGAATGGTTCATTTTCCAACTCAATCATTCAGCCATGCATTGGCCAGAGCTTTTAAAAAATATACCTTGTATTACTTCTTTTGTCAATGTCTGGAGATAATTTATAATAGCAATAACTTCCATTAACACACCTACTAAGCAGTTTCCCTAGAACAGGTAAGATTTGCAGTGGACTCGAGATGTTTTAATAGCAAACCAATTATCCACCAAGGATTCCAATGGCTTAAAGTGGGTTTTGGTGGGGATCCATTGATACAGTAATTAATAGACTCAGTTGTTCTGTGGTAATCAAGGTCCTGGAAATGGATTGGCAGGTTTGTTTCTGATGCAGGTTAAGGCAGACCTGGATTGCTCTGGCAGTGCACTCACAGCCCTGAATGGAACAGCAGAACAGGGGCTTTAACACAATGAGACTCTTTCCCACTTGCCTCATTAATAGGAATTCGGTGATTCTGCAATAGGTTTTTTCCCCAGGCACTCTAAACTCTTATCAGAAGAGCCCCTTCCAGTTGTTCATCCCTGGAGCAGGCCCTGCTGCTGCCCCACACTCAGGGTGTTCTAACCCACTTACACGTCAGCCTCTCTCACCTCTTGTGGCAAGGTGTAACTGGCACTCTCCTGGAAAAAGAAACCCGGGGTTTATTTTCTCCCTGTACCTGGGGGGAGGTGTTTAGGGCAAGGGGCTGACAATACACCTGGTTACAGCAAACCTGCTGCCAATGGGAGCACCCTGGGCAGGTGTCCTCTCCTCCTCCTCCTCCTTGGGCACAACACCCACACTGTGCTCCCAGCATCCAGACAGTTTGGAGTTAGTACAAAGGATAAATTCAGCTTCACTCCCTGGTCTGGTTTACCTTTTCATCAGGTGAGCAAGCACCAAGCAGAGGAAGGGACAGGAACATGTGTGGAGCAGATCAGAGGACATGGAAAACTTCTTTTGGTGTCAATTAGCCATTGGGTTTGCTCAGCTGGGTACTAAACAAATGAACACTCTGTAGCTTAGATTTAAAGAGGGGAGGCACTCCAAGAATGCCCTTAGCAAAAAAAACCCTGCATTTTATAGATGTAAGGGTTCCTACGTGGTGCTTTTACAGGGTATTACAGCTTGAAGTTTAACAAGATAGTTTTAAATTCCGAATATTTTCTTTTGTTCCTTTGATACCAGAAGTCTTATTAGTGGGGGAAAGAAAGAGACAAGAAAAATAGAAGCTAAACCTTGAGCATCCAAAATCAGCTCTAAGAAGGTATTTTTCTTACTCCTTTGGATAAGTTCACGTGTTTTATTGCTCGAATCCAAGTCAAAGATGCTTTTGGAAATCTGTGGGATTTGTGCAGAGCAGGGAATGTGTGCTCTGGCTATTGATGCTGCTGTCCCACAGGTTTGCTGGGCACTGTTGTGCTTAGTGGGAAGAGCACTACATCAAGTCATGTGTGCTCTGAGGGGTGCAGGGATCATAGAGGGGGTTTTTTTTCAGTTTCTTGAACATGATTAGATTTTTTGTAATTTGCATTTTTAGCCACTAAACAGTGATACATTATATTTAGAAAATGAGATGCTCTGAGTGTTAGCAAGATGTGACAGTGACAAATCTTACAAACGCTAATACTGAAACCCATCACAGTTCAAGTCCCACTTGCTCTATTGTAGCTTGGTCTATGGTTTGGGAGGGGGAATGTTCTGGTTATCAAGTCATCACTGTTCAAATGCCAGGTCTTTGCTCAATTTAAAAACAATATGTAATTGTGAAAGCTGTGTTTAGTGGTTACGATACATTTAAAAATAAATTACAAAGAAAAAGTAGCTTCCCCAAAGGTCACAAATAACTCAGAGATTTGCAGTTTTGCAGTGTGTCCTACATACATTTTGTGCTTATGGAGTCTGTACAAATGCACAGCCACCACCTAATCAGGGAAAAAATACATCCTGAGCTCCCTGAGTTGGTACCAGTAGTGTTAAGTGTCTGTCAGAGTTTCTATTGTGATCAACCTTTCAGGGATTTATCACTCAGCTCTAATACCTGGCTCCAGGCTAAAAATTGGCATGCAAGAAAGCAGATTTGGTTTAAAGATATATTGAAGCTGCAGAAGTGGGGAAAGTCACTCTCTGGCTTCCCAGGTCTGTTTTCAGCAGCGTCTGAGGGAGAGCCTGGGGATTTGAGGTTCTCTGCAATACCTGGGGGAAGGGCTGGGGATCACAGCTCCTGGGGTCCCTCCTGCTGTAGGAGATGCTGATTTCCAGTGCCAGCCCTGGGCCTGCCCTGTCCTGCTGGGAGATTTAGGGGCAAACATCACCTTGTGCATGCTTAGGAAGCTCTGCTGTTGTTGTACAATGGTTCATTTTGGGTTGGAAATCCTAGAGACACCAGGCCATCAACCTGATTAGGGTCCAGGACTATTCCTCCAATACATTTCTCTGGGTTCTGAAATGAAAAAAACCCTAATATAATGTATAATAACATCTGCAGTGGAGGTAAAATAGGATATGTTCTACAAAGCAGAGACTGCTTACTGATGTCTTCTGGAATAATGCAGCCACTGCTTGTCCCTCATTCAAGAAGGCTCACAAGATAACAGCAGAGGCCCTTGGTATCTGGTCATCTGAAACTGCATTTCCTCTTGTTCCTTCCTTTACACCGAGCTTTTGGCCTGACACTTTTTCTCTGCAGTTCCCCTCTGGTAAGTCCCTCACCACCCTTTTTTCATTCCTATTTTATACTGCCCAAAATACAGTAAGAGTTTTGGAGAGAGCAAAGAAAAAAATCTTTGCACTGAAGACTTTATAATCTTTAGGTTAAACCCTGTAGAGCTCCCACTCTGGCTGACATTTGAGATCACAATGAGTGTGCAGGAGCTCCTTGTTTCCAGTCCTTCAGGCAATATTCAGTGGGCTGAAGGCTTATAAAAATACACATTAATATGTTAGAGTCTGTATTGTGCTGTCTAATGGATCATCCATAAATTGCAAGAGGACTAGAAGCATCATTTAAAGAAAAATCAACAAGAAACCAGGAAGCAACAAACATTTCCATGTTCCAAGTCTGGGCTTTGGTGCTGCCAGCTGAACAAACGTGGAGTTGAAGCTGTGATGTCCCAGCCTACCTCTGTAATCCTCCCAGGCACGGGAGAACAGATTGGGAGCGGGCTGGGAGCACGTGAGCTCAGCAGGCTTTGGATTTTAAGGAGGGATGGGGTTGCAAGACCTTTCACATTGTCCTGACCTCCCAGTTTTTGTGTGAGCTGTGCTTCCATGTGCTTACCCCATGCTCTGGTGTGTGATAATCAGGGAACAGCCTGGTGGTGCAGTCAGTGCTCCATTCTCATCGTGGGTGTGCTATCTGCAGGCAGTCAGAATTCACTCAGAACTATTCCAACACATTCTATCCCAAACTCATTGATCTTTTGTTTGGAAAATGAAATTATGCATTTGTTTTGTATGCTGTTCATTTTGTAGTTTTTTTAATAAAAACCAGAGTGAAATATGGTAAATTTGTGTATTGTAACTGCGGGAAAGATTTTGGAGTCTTTGTGTGCTGCAGATATTTTGGTGTTAGCTGACATTACTGGATAGAGGCAACACAGACATATCTGCTTTGTTAAAGCTGGGATTTCTACCAACCAGGGTTTCTACCTTTTGTCTCCAGCAATCTCTCAAGGCTGTATTTCAGACTACACATTTTTCTGGGAGGAAACAAAGCAGATAGCATCCTTTAGCAGGCGTAAGTCCAACAAATGTCAAATTCTGAACAACATTACTTTGTGTCTCTATTTAACATTAAAGCTGATGGCTTTTTGACAGGTTTATAGCTGACAAGTTCCATAGCCAGTCATGCAGTTTGAGCTAATTTGATGAATCAACTTGATGTTCTATAGTCCCAGTTGGCTTCAATAGCGTATGTGCTCAATTTTCTGCTGGAGGTCAAAAATAAGCTTTGAAATTTGGCTAATCCCATCACATCCGCAGAACATGTCTGGTGGAATAATCTTTGGACATGAAGCCTTGACTAATGCCAGAAATAGAAGGGAAAACTCAGTAATTTCGTTAGAGCCATCAATCCTGAGTTGTGTAGGCACAGCAATCAGGGGTCTCATGTCCAGCAATTTACTTGGGAACTTGCAAATGCTTTCGTGGTCAGGGTAGGAGGAGGAACATTCCTCAAGCCTGGGTCTTGTTCTAGAGGAAAATGGGCCTTATTGTTAAAGTTCATTTAGAACAAATGTTAACTGAATGAGAGAATGCCAGGATTTTCTAATTATGTCTTTCCTGAAGATGGGCAGTGGTAGATGTTAAAATGCCCTGCCCCGAGTTTAAGACTGGAATTTTTATGGTAAAGTCGTTACCAGTCGTGAGGTTTAAGGTGTCTCAGATAACCAAGCAGCAGTAAATGCACTGAAAACTCAAACATAAGATTTGACAGATTTCCCCAACCAAGGTATTTGGTCTGTATCCATTTTTAATGGGTTTTAGGCATAGAAATTTCAGACTAACTTGATGCTTGCACTTTTGGGCATTAACATTGCTCCAAAGTGGAAACTAAAAGCTTCAGCTTTCACAGTGGCTTGGCATTGAACAGGCACAGAAATAACTGCTGCCATGTTCTGTCATGCTTTGGTAAAACAACTGTGGTCCAGGAAGGTTCCAGTGCCACTGTCTTTGCTTGCACAAGGTTCTCTTAAATACAAAGAATTTCTTAAATGCAATGACAGTTTGTTGTCTTTTTCTGCCTGGAGGGCTCCCAGAAGCCATCCCCTCAATCTGACTTAGCTGATGTGTGTTTTGGGGCTTTGGGTCATGTAAAGGTGTTGGTGTGCCCTGCAGAATGCAGCTGGCAGAGAGGGCAGGGCTGAGGATGGAGACCTCAGGGCTGTCCTGCTACAAGGACTCTGCCAGAGACACCCATGTCTCTGCAAGTCTCAAAGGTCTCTGCACCTTTGCTTTTGGCTGAATGTGTCTTGTTGTGAGGAGAAGGAGCAAAGTTTGGGCACCCATTCCTGTTCCAGTCCTTCCCTGGGAGGCAGAACACATGAGGCCTTGTGAGGGGACATTCTTGTGCAGAGAAGGCTGGCCTTGTCACCTGGATGCACACACACATGTGTGTTTGTGTGTATTTGTGTAATCAGGAGCCACTAGCAGAGGGAAAAGCCATTTTCCTGGCTGCAGAGCTGATTGCATTCCTGCCCTGCTCCGTGCCCTGTCCGCAGCAGCACGTTCCCATCTCTGAGCCCCTTCACCTCCCTCCTTCACTCCCTGCCTGACACACACAAGATCCAGCTGAGATGAGTCATGGTCATGGAGCTGTGTTTATTAGCAGGATGTACTGAATCACCAGATTGGATGCAAGAGAAGTCTCAAATGCATCTATAGATACACTGCATATGTGTGTGTGTGTGTACGTACTTTTGTATTCTATTTCCAGGGATTAGAGCTGAACTATTGCTGGCACTAAATTAGGCAGCAAGCAGATCTAGGTCTGCTTCTCTCTTTTTTTTTTTTCTTTTCTTTTTCCTCTCAGTAGTAATTCACATTACATCAAAGGAGTGGATTTTTAAGGAACACTTTTGATTCTTAACTCGAATTTGTAACAATTTAGATGATTTACAATGGGAGAGTCATTTGATAAGGAATGACACAGAGTCTGAGCATTTATATGAATACCAAACAATTGTAATGAAACCTGGAGATTGGACTTTTCCCTATCAACATTTCAGA
Organism: Aegithalos caudatus; assembly: GCA_013389925.1. NCBI lineage: Eukaryota > Metazoa > Chordata > Aves > Passeriformes > Aegithalidae > Aegithalos > Aegithalos caudatus. The sequence continues at coordinate 619,273 of WEIU01009141.1, forward strand.
ACATTTAATTCCCTTTTTCAAACTGCCTTCTTCTTGGTGTACATAAATATGTAATATTAACCTGGGTTCACCTTTGCCTGGTAGTAACAAATTGTTCTCCCTGTATCCACAAGTGATGTTCCTGAGGTCAGCCTGTTTTCCTGGAGTTTGCCAGTGTGCTATTTCCACCGGCTTTTTTCGATTTGGGCATTTAATGAGAAGAAACAGCTAAAATAGGCTGCACTAGATTTGTCTGGGGGAGCAGCAGCGTGGCTGAACTGCGTCAGCACAGCTTTGTGGGGCCAGCTCAGCATCCTCCCTTTGCCTCTCAAATCTGAGCCTGCACTGATGGGCACGGGTACCAAACTGGGCCCTGAGTTCTCCTCCTGGTTCCTATGGGATCAGCAGCTGTTTGTGTTATCTGGGCCCTGAGTTCTCCTGGTTCTTACAGGATCAGCAGCTGTTTGTGTTATCTGGGCCCTGAGTTCTGGTTCCTACAGGATCAGCAGCTGTTTGTGTTATCTGGGCCCTGAGTTCTCCTAGTTCTTACAGGATCAGCAGCTGTTTGTGTTATCTGGGCCCTGAGTTCTGGTTCTTACAGGATCAGCAGCTGTTTGTGTTATCTGGGCCCTGAGTTCTGGTTCCTATGGGATCAGCAGCTGTTTGTGTTATCTGGGCCCTGAGTTCTCCTGGTTCCTATGGGATCAGCAGCTGTTTGTGTTATCTGGGCCCTGAGTTCTGGTTCTTACAGGATCAGCAGCTGTTTGTGTTATCTGGGCCCTGAGTTCTCCTGGTTCCTCTGGGATCAGCAGCTGTTTGTGTTATCTGTTTGTGTTATCAGTTAGGGAACTCCAGTCCCTGTCATGGCTGGTCCTGGAGCCTCCAGGAATACTGGTGCAAAAGCTTTGAAAATTAAAGAAAAACAAGGGGGTTGCTCTCAGTGATGTGTCCCTGCACGAATTAGGTGATGTGTTTAGCAGTGCTTTAACACTTATTTGTGATATGAGAAGGAAATGACATTCTAGCACAAAAATCCCCTGGACTTTAATTGGCCCAGTCTCAAGGGGCTGTTGTGGTTTTTTGCCTCCATTTTAATTTAAACTTTTCTATGTATTAGTTTGTGGGAAGTTTGAGACCTGCTTACCAGGTAATCTGATCAACACTATGGCTCAGGCCACACTCCAACAAAAGAAAACCAAAATAAGGCAGGGAGGTGGGGAAGGGTTTTAATGCTAATATATTTATATTAGTTATGACATTTACTTCGAGAAAATAGCTATTTATTTTCTGTGCATTACAGAAAAACCTGCATGTCTGCATGGTCACCTTAATGTGTTTCTCCTGGTATTTCTGGGCTTCCAGGGGCCAGAGGAGCTGAGGATGCTCTGTATTTCCCAGTGGTGCTGGCTTGGGGGTCTGAGGTTTGCTCTGGAGAGCTCAGAGGTGCCTGCATTGTGGAGTGAGTTTCCAGGGAGGCAGGGAAAGCAGAGATTAGAAGGACACACAGCTGAGAAGAGAAGGAGGTGCAACTGTGTGTCCAAAGTCTACTACGGGGCTGGACATGTGATGAAAGGAGAAAGAAATTTGCTGTAGCAGAAGGTCCCTTCCTCGCCTGTGTTTTGATGTATCTACAGTGCTTTGTCTGCTTACATGTTCATAAAACATTATGCATTTGAAAATAGCAGCTTTCCCAGTGCCATATGCTGAGAAATCTTAAGTACAGTCTTAAAAATCATGAGTGGCTTAGGGACTTAATATTTTTTTTTAATAACACATATCGGATTCTTACAGTTTGCTTTCTACTTTTAGAGCTGGTATGTTCTTGATTTCAGGCTTTTTCCTGTGACCATAAAAGCTGCATGTTTTCTTTTGGTTGTTTTTGTTTTAAATGAAATATGAGAGGCTCCCAAAGCTACGGGACTGGAAGAAACAGGCTTTAAAGACAAGTACTAACTATCCTGAGACCAGCGATAAAAGAAGGAGAATTGGCTCCACTGAAAAATGGTCCTGATTTCACACCCAGCCCTGGACCAGTCCCACAGCTGATTTATGTGCAGCCACCAGGGCTGTGCACACTGAGACCAGGAGAATTCCATGGGCAAATGGCCGAGCAGGAATACCTGGGTACAGTTATCCCTCTTGCCTGGGCGCACTTGGGATGTGCATGTTTTGCATGGACAGTTGCAAATTCCACGTATTTGCACATTTGTCCTATAATAGTTGGCCAAATATTTGTTCTTAGCAGCTCCTGTTGCTATATTGTCAAATTCCTTGCTAGGCTGCTTTGGCATTTATATTCCACACACTTATCATTTGAAGGGAACCATAATGCAAATATTTTATGAGCACATATCCTATCCACACATCCTATTTTTCAGTTCTCAGCTGCAAATGTTCAAAAGGAGAAGTCAGTGGTTACCCAGGAATTTGGGATCGACAGATCCTGTTCAGTAATCTTCTGGTGAGTGCTCAGAAATAAAGGATTCAAGGATTACTGGGTTTTTATCCACTAATTCACTTCTACTACTCAGAAATGTAGGCAGGAATCTTTGGTGACCTAAATGTGCTTGGAATACAACCTAAAGATTTGGGTTTACAGCAGAGTTTTCCTACCAGACTAACCTCAAACATCTCATACAGTTACAATGTGGGGACTCAAATCTGTGCTAAACATCATTATTCTGTTTGCACCATCATATGAGTATGCTTTTCTTTTTTAAACCAAAAAGGAGCACGATTTAGAAACCTTCTGACTTAGGTAAGCCTCAGGTGTTACAGAGAGCTGCACTCAGGCATTGAAGGACAAAAGTGGAGCTCAAGTCCTTCAAACCCCCATATGGTAATTCTTCAGTTTCCTTTTTGCATACGTAACTAACAGATGCTGCAGTGCCTTCAGATTCCTGCCATACCTTCCAAAATACGCACAATATATGCAGCCCCTGGAGCTCTGGAGATTGTCTCTGTCAGGGCTGGCTGCACGTGCAAGAAACATGATGGTCAAATATGTGGCAAGCATGGGAACTGCATGGGCAAGGAGCTCTGGGCTTGAACCCTGCAGAGTCTGACAGTGGCCAGCTGAAGGGTGATGCACTCAGGAAACCCCAAGAAAATCAGATGACACCAGTGTTTCATATGCCATTCTTTCTGCATTTTTTTCTGAACTGCTTCTGATTGGATCTCCAGGTATCTCCTACAGTACAAAGATAACAAAATGACCTTAAGGCCACAGAGTAGTTCAGGGTCTCTTTGGGGTGCATTTGACCCAATTGTTTTTGGTATGGTGGCACTGATACCTTCTACACACAAGATATTCACAGATAAATAAGGGGGAAAGGAGTAATTTTTGTTCCTTTTAGTGAGGCTGTGGTGGTAAGAAGGGAAATGGTGCCATTGTCTGAGCCCCTGATCTTCCCAGTTTGACCACACTGTATGACTTGGTGCCAGTGTGATTATGAATTTGTCCTGTGGCCCCAGCCCAGCTGGGATCACAAATGTCTCTGTGGCAAAACTGTGGCAGCTGTTATGTGTTGAGGGAGTGTTTGAAGCATTAACACCAGTCTCCTGTGCTTGCTTGGCTTTAATTTTTAAATCACAGAAAAGTTCTTATCCACATCCTATTGTTCCTCTGTGGATCTCTACCTGCTGTGTCTACCTTGCCATGCCGGAGGAGAGGCATTGTCTGCTCTCACAGCTCTGCTTCACACTGAGCAGGGATTCACTGCCTTTCCAACTTCTGCAGAGTTTCCAAGGTGCAAAACTTTGTCCTTTTATCCCTCTGTCTCTCACTCAGGGTGTGAGGGGCTGCAGAGCCTCTCCCCACAGCTCCTGCAGCCCCCAAGCTGGGTTTGGCTCCCAGGGACCAGGCACTCGGAGTGGCTTCCCTGTGTCACATCTAACCATGACTGCTAGCAGGCCAGACAGATCCAGGTTTCTGCAGACTAAATTAAACTCAATTTCCTGAGTCAGAAAAACATGTTTGTTTCTTAGTTACTGTATGATGTGCTTTTCTGTTGACTTGAAATGTATTCTGTAATCCCATGCATATGTGATTTCTTTCTTGGTACTCCAGAGTGCACTCTATAGATAACACTTTCATGGTATTTTAAATTCCTATATCTTGACTGTTTTCAGAGAAATGAATATGATTTAACCTTCTTTAGAGCAAGGATAAACTTTGAAATGAAAACTAACATATGGTCTGCGTGCTATTTTTATAACTTTATTTTATAATTTCCGAGCTGATTTGGAGAGCTGATTATTATTTACCGAGTGGAGCAGGCTGGCAGCGCGACGGCTGCGGTGCTGCCTGGATTGGCCCTCGTCCCTCCCAAATCCAGCTGGAGGGGAGCCCTGCAGGACAGGGCTGGAGGTGCCTGCTGTGGCCACGGGCAGAGCAGCTTGGGGACAGCTCCCTGCTCAGCCCTGGAGTGGCTGGCTGCAGCCAGAGCCTGTTAGGCTGTCACTTCTGCTCACACCCCCTTCACTCACACGGCTTTTCTGTTAAATATACTGCCTGTCACACTGCGTTATATTTCTTCATGATCCACTGCGTTTGCTGTGGGTTTCCTTGAGGAGATCCTCCAGACTCCACCAAGGAAGACCTTTCCTCCTCCCCTCCCCTCTTCCCAGCCGTGCCTTTTCTGTTTCTGCTCTGTCCCCCAGACCCGACCCTGGCGTTGCCCAGGAGGTCCCCAAACCACAGCTGGATTCCCTGGCTAAGGGACCCTTGGAATCCACTCCTAAATCATCTCAAGGCTATTCTGGGAATTCAGCTGTCTCCCTGGGATTCTGCTAAGTATAAAGAGCAAGAATCCAGAAATAAAAAGCCAGAAAGGAGCCTTCCACCTTGGAGAAGGCAGTGGGCACTGTGCAGCTATTGGCCTGGCTAATCTGTCGGGGGAAGCAGGGCTGGATAAATGTGGATGTGCTGTCAAAACATGTGAGGAATCCATTTGCACATTACTATGGAAATTTTTTCTCAAACAAAAACTTCAAGTACAGATGTCTAAGTGTTGCAGGCCCTGCTATTTCATCTTTTGTGTGATGTTGTCTCTATTCCCAGTAGACTCCAAGACTACACCTCAACTTCACTGCTCCTGCATACAAATATTTGCCTGAAATATATAGTACATTGTAAGGTCACCTGCAAGTACGCCTGGAAAAATCAGACAGAAAAACTGAACAAGTTTTCACAGTTGAAATTAAGTAGGTCAAGAATCCATCCAGCTTGTCTGGTAATGTGCTCCTCACTCTAATGAGATCTGGAGAGAAGAACCCCATGTGTGAGGTTGCCAAGGTGAGCAAAGCTCCTCATTACAAACCCAGCAACAGCGGTAGCAGTGCCTCAGTTTTGTTTTATCTTTCCCCAACAAGGCACTCTAAAAATGCTTTACCCTGCCTACGAAACTTTCTGCAATAGGTAGAAGTATTAACTTCTGTAATTAACTTCTCTGATGATTGCAGAATGTATTCCTTCATCTTAATGGGTGGGATGACCAGGCAAATAAACTTAGGTACTTACCTTTCGTTTGTATCTTCACATAGATAAGAAAGATGTATGAAGTGATTAGAGAATGCAGGATATGATGTTTATCCCATTGCTGATTATTCCATGGGTGAGTTAAGACCTCATTAAGACTTTGGTGTCAGGTCTAGTGCTGACTTGCATGTTGGATAAAATCATTTCCCATGGAATATAGGTTTTATGAATCATTAAGATATAAACCCTGCCATGGAATAGGTATTATAGAAAAACAGTAATACATAGTCATAAGGATATATAATTATATGTATGTGTGGGTATATATATAATATTTAGTCTAGACATCAGTATAATTATGCACAATAAGATGTGACATCTGAGATTCATGTGTGTTATAAATCTTTTTGAAAAGGGAAATGGTTAAGTCTGGGAAAATATTAATTTTTCCCAGCATTGCTCTGCCTCAATGCCTTTTTATATCTGAGTTCTGAAAAGGAGACAAGGCAAGTCATTTATTCTTGAGCCATTTCCTTTGAGTGTCCATCTTCTCATGTGGTCCAAAGGCCACCAGTTTGCTCTCTGATGTGCAGATGAAGCCAACTCCTTTGTTGCCCTCCATCAGAAGGGAGAGAGCTTGAGGCTGCATGGTCTGAAAACCACTGACCCCACTACAGGCAGTATCTGTTTCCTAATGGAACTCGTTGGCTTGCTTGGAGAGGCAGGACAGGACATGACAAGAACAGAAACATTAAAGAAGTTACCTCTCAAATATTCACATTTGGCTGGGAAATGAAGGGCCAGATCTCAAAACCTGGCCAGCATCTTTATGCCTGTAATTTGCAGGAGAATGTGAGTGGAATTAATTGGGGGTGGAATTTAAGCTATTTATTTGTCTTCAGAATTTAATTTTGGGGAAAGAAAACAGATATTTTAGTATTTAATATGTGCTCTCAATTCAGTTCCAGAACTGAACCTGCAGGGCTGCAAAAGCTGGGAAGGCCCAGATAAGGGCAGCATGAAAATGTTGCTCCAAATAAAAGCGTTCAAGGTTAACAAATTGCAAGACATCTTGAACAATTTAGCCAGCAGATTGCCTGTTCACAACTGTATTTTCTGCTTTGCTGCATTTAACTTGGTTTGACTGGTGTTGAAGGTTCAAACCAGTTGGGGACCACACACAGCTTTATATAATTAAACATTAAACTGGCGAGCGGGGTTCAAACTGTTAAATATCCCAAACTTGCAGGGCATTCATTGAGCAGCGTGTTTATCTCATTTGGCATGTTCTTTTAAATACACCTAAGAAAACAGCAGATGCAAAAATGCCACGGGTGACAGAGGCAGTGCAGAGAAAAAGCAGAGGACACGGAGCTGGGGCACTGCAAGTTTGCATCTCTGCAAACAAGGCAGGGAGATTCACAGGCCACGTCAGCTCTCACATGCATTCAGCAAATTCTTCTGACAACAGTGCAGGAGGAGGCAAGTGCTTTGTTGTGCATCCTCCTAGAAATATTACAGACTGCAGAGCAAAGAAAACACACAGGGGCGGTCAATATTTTTGTTGAATTTACTCCGAGTGGTGGAAGCTCTGCCCGGAGTATTCCATTTATGTTTGGAGCTCTGCACTCTATCATTGTGCTGCTCTGTAAAGTAAATTTATTCCTGAAAAAGAATAAAAGGCTTTCCTTGTGGCATATAGTGATGCCAGGGAGGTCTGAGGGATTCACTGATCTTTTCTTTCTTTTTTTTTTTTTTTTTATTTGATGAGCAACCCATAAAATAAAATAATCAGTTCATTTCCAAGCTTTATTATAATTATAAAAGTTGGGGGTTTTCTAATTTATTGGATTTCAAAGTGCTCTGTCACTTGCAGATGCAAAATTTCATTTGAAAAATAGAGAAAAACAGTTTCCACTTGATAGGATTTGAGGGCTTTTCAGTTGTTTTCCCCCTCATAAAAACATTTACAAATCTCACCCCTCATCTGTCAATAATTATGACCTTGAGTATCATTTTTGGTCACCAAATTCTGTGCATGTAAAAATTCCTTGTGGCCCAGCACCTGTAGAATGTGATTAAAGCTCTCCTCGGTGTTTGAGTGCAGTGGGAGGGTGGATTTATTTCTGGAATAATTCCGTGTTGCTGTGTGAGTGTGTCTGGAACAACCCAGAGAAGGAGAAATCTCGGAATGCTCCGAGTGCCCCACAGCTCAGGGAGCTCCTGGCTGCAAAATCTGTGGCTGCCCACTGACCATGGAAAGCCAAAAAAAGTCTGTGGCTGCCCACTGACCATGGAAAGCCAAGGAAGTGGGCTCAGACTCCTGCCCAATTCCTCACTGCAGCTCAGCTCCGTGCCTGGGAATAGGGATGAGCCAAGGGAGAGCAGGAGCCAATGAAAATAATCTGCCATTATTTTCATTATTTTCCTGGTGGTCTCCTGTCACTCTGTATATCATTTCATTAAACATCTTTGTCATGAAATACAGAATTTGGCTCCAGCTGCTTGGGCTTGACTAAGGAGTAGAACCAGACCATGGACTCAATTTAGATTTTCTGGTTGCACATTTCTGGCTTCTCCTGTGCTCTAACAAAAACATTTTCTGTTGACTTAAAAACAAAATAAAACAAAACAAAAAACCTACACACACATTTCAGGTGAGGTTTTTCTTGCTGCCTTAAAAGCGATTTGCTACCAAGTTATCCACTGCTGGCTGCTGTGCCTTTGTCAGGGAGGTTGTTAGGAAAGTACAACTTCCAACAAAGTATTGCCCAGAGAGGTCATTTCCCTCTCTCCTCTTTCCACACATCAACAGGCAGGGCTACATTTCACTGCTTGCCTTTCCATCCCTGCTTCCTTTGGACCAAAAAGGTGAAAAGTCTGTTATTACCCAGAGGCAAAAAGGTCCTTTTCAGTGCAGCAGACATCTACCAGTCGATTATTAGGAATAAGAGCCTTGGATGACACTACAGATGAAAAAAATTTGATTAAAATAGCTGATATTTTGAAAACTCTGGTATTCAATCCCACAGACATGAAATTTAGAGTAGGAAAAAGTAATCTTTTCTAATGACCACTTGGTACATATTGTCAGCAGGGAGCCCTAAGCTGGGAGTGCATACAATTTTTTCCCAGGAAAAGTGATATATACTTAGAGCACTAAGTGTGGCTACCAGTGACACACAAATACTTTCAACTTTTAAACCTATTTGGCTCCATTCACGACATCAACAGTGGTGGTTCAGCTCATTAGCATTTGGGCAAATTTGTTACACTTTTAAGGAGTGTTTTCAGAATGGCCTGACTCGGGATGCAGTGAATTCCAGATGCTAATGGCACCATTTATCAAGGCAGAGCTTTTTAACATAATGCATAAACCTTTCCTACATGGGAGTTTTACTGTGCATTCAATTCCAGTGCAATTCACTGCTGCAGGCAGAGGAAATGAAGAACTTAAGCAATGTAAACACACGAGGAAAAGGCTCTCAGATCCGTGTGGCTCCTGGAGATGAAATACTTATTTCCACAAAATTTGTCTTCCATTGTAACAGAGCAGGGTAACTGTGGGTGCTCAGGAATTAAATTATCTGTCTAGGGCTTTTTGTGTTTCTCCTCTCTGAAACATCTGAGCGTCTTGTACCCTATCAAAGCCTCTAAGAAAATCAAAGGATCTTATTTTTTGAGGAGAGCTTAAATTGCTTTTGTGAGGGACATGTTTCTGTTTACTGTTTGTTGGGTCGTGCTGCACAACAAAGCTCCTGTTAAGTAATATTTTAGTGTTATTTAGCCCATTTGCTCTCTGTAGCTTTCTGTTCAGACACCAGAATTCTTTCCTTTCTGTGATGTTTGGAATGGTATGAAAAACCTGACCAAGCAAAGGATTAAACCTCCTTATTTTGAGATTGATTATGTTGAAGCCAATATTAAATGAGAAACAAAAATGAGGAAAGAATCAAATGATTTAAAATAGTCCCTATCTCCCAATTTACATTCCCATACTCTAATATCTCAAAATTTTCCAGTCTCCTTGACATTTGGAAATGATCCCTGTGAAACCAGCTCGACATCTGCCTCTCTGCTGAAGCAAACAGCAATGACCACATTGCTCCCATTCCCTGGACCCAAAACTTTTCATCTTTCCAGACTCTTGTCAGACTGAGCTGACACTTCAAACTGGAACAAATGCACTCCACAAAAACAAAAAATAAAAATAGTGCTGCATATTCCAGTTCTGGAAAACAATTAAATATAGACTTAATTTTACCTTTATTCCCTGTTTCAGTGGAGGGAGCAGCTCCACTCTGCTGTAACTCCCAGCCTGACCAGAGCACTGTAGCTGCTGCCCCAACTGGTGTGAGATCATGGGATTCTTTCCCTTTTCTTTGCCTTTTGTTGGCTCCAGGTTCCCACCTCCTGTTATTTACAAGGCAAAGATTTTGAGCTTTAATGCTACAAATGTTCCTGCATGTTTTAACTACAAGCATATGAGTACTCCCAAATTGAGGCCCTGGAACTCTTCATGTCTTAAGCACATCGTCTCTGGTGCTGGAAATTCCTGTGCATATGCTTTTCCTTACCCCTTGGAGCAGTCTCATTAATTTCAGCAGGGCCCACAGTAGTAAAGTTAAAACACATCCATAAGTATTTGCAGGTTCAGGTCCGTAGTGACATTTCTTGTCCTCCAATGTTATTTTATCCCTAAGCCTGTTCATTGTCAAAAAATGAATCTTTGAGCAATCAGGCCTTGCAAGTCCCCTCAAACCCCTTCCTGGAACTTATTTTGTGTTCTTTTCTCTGGCAAGGCCTGTGGACAGCAGCAGGGCTGTCCTAAATCAAATAACATTAAGAATCTGACATGAATTGACAAGAGCCAAGTACGGCTGAGCTGGAGTTTAAGCCCAGCTGAAGTGAAGAGTTCTCTCTGCTGTAGTTCAGCTTTAGTTACACTCCTTGCAGTTGATTTCTACTTCATCAGATTTTTTTTTTTCAGTGATAGAATATAAACTGGATGTGAATTATAAATGAGTGAGATTTAAATGCCAAAATGTTGGAATTTGTGCTCTTAAATCACCTGGAAGAGACACCTCTATTGCACTTCTTAGCTCCTTGTGTTTTCAACATTTTACTCCAAATGGGTACTTGAGGTTTGAAGGGGACCATTAAACATTTTCCCAGCTTTGGTACAAAGCCCATCTGTGTCATTGACAGTTGTGCTGTGTAAATGTGAGGGGCAGAGAAGTTCCCAGTCCTGACCTAACCACTGGGAATTCCTCTTCCAGCCCCTCCTCAGGTCCCTCTGGGCAGTTCCTCTGCCCCAGGACATGCAGACACCCAGCTTGGTGAGGCATCATCCCCCAGAGCCTGCACAATTCCATCTGTTTCCTTCCAAAAGCAGCTGGAGGCAAGGTTGGGAACAGCATGAGGGGCAGCAGAGCCCCATGGGCTGGGCTGAAAGGAAGGAAATCCTGGCTGCTGTTCCTGGCTCCTGCTCCTGCTCTGCCTGGGGAGGCTTTGGGCAGGAGCAGCAGCGCCTGTGACATCCACAGTGCACCTGAACACCAACAGCACCTTCCAGGGCCTCATTCCTGCTGCAGGAGTGGCTTTGTGGAGATCTATTCCCAGTGTGTTCCTTGTGTAGGAAACAGGGAGAAAGCAGATGAGAGCACGAGTTGTGAGTTCTTCTGTAAACACAGAGCTCGGATGTTTGAGCAGCTTCCATCCATGGAGCTCTTCTGGAATTGTGTCCAGAACTGCAGGTGCAAAGAAAACAGGATTTTTCTGCAAAAATGTGGAGTTGCCCATCAACACATCCAGCATCCTGACATGGATGTGGAATTGTGGTGCCTGTGCATTCAAAGCTCTGCCTAACTGGCTTAAAAATCAAGCTCCAGCAACCCCATAACTTCACAATCCTCAGAGATAAACAACTGACATGGATTTTATGTTCCTGTGTATTAGAAGTGGGAAGCATCAGTTGTTTCAAATGGAAACACAGCAAATTACTGTGTCTGAAACTCTGTCACTTGCTCCAAGCAAAGCTCAAACAAATCCTGGCTTATCTGAATGATTTCAGATAAAATTTCGGATAGGATGAACTGTGGTCTTCTTTGTTCTCTAAACTTTAGAGCACTTAAGGAGAGGAGCTGGCAACATGGACTGGGTTTGATGATAAAAAACGTAATAACAACTTGAGGAGAGGAAAGACAGATGCACATAAGAAAAAGTTCGACCAAACTTGGAATTTCTGGAAATTTTATTAGTGAATGTTGAGCCTTCTTGCCCATTTGTAGATAAGGGCATTGGTGTTTTAAAGGAAGAGGGAAATATATTTACTATGCATGGAAAATAAGAAAAATCTAAAACTTACTTTTTCTTTCTGCATGAGAAAACAATTGGTCCTGTTTTCAAAAACAGAATTTTTAAAATTTTACTAATATTTTTCCCTCACACATAAAGCTGATTATCAGATTCCCTGATCAAAACATTTTTCCTGAGTATTACATTTCTGAAAGTTTTTTACTGAGATTGCTTCAGTGTTTTAAAATATCCAGGCTGAGATTCCAGCTTTGGCTTACATCAAATTTGAATTCTTCATATTTACCATATTTTCAACTCCTGAAAGCAAGGGAGGAAGGAAGAGCAAACAGCAACCACCAAAANGAAAAGTAAAATAAATGTTTATTAAATTTTGTTTTTGGCTATAAATGAATCAAAGTTCATTAAATTCAGGGGAGCTAGACCCACTTACATTAGCAGAAAATAGGGTCCTTTTTTCTCTCTCCTTTTCAATAATTTTCCCAATGCTATTTTTAACAGTCCTAAGGGGGAGGCGGAAAGTAGGGTGGAAAACAGTTACAGCCATTTTATCACATTTTACTCCTAACAATGCAGCCCAAATGAAAAGAACCCCTAATGCTCTGCAGAATAATACATTAATCATCATCAGGCGTCATTCAGTGCGGGCAGTTCTTCCCACACCACGGCAAACAGCAGCCCAGCCCCTCCAGAGGCAGAAATTCCTTCTCTAACCTCACCTAGGCTGGAGCACAGCTCGGGCTCCTGGGGTTTGTCAGCCCAGGGATGGGGCAAACCCCACTGCAGGGGTTGCTTTGGGACCTGCAGGGATTTAGCAAAGGTTTCACCCCTTTGGGCTGGGAATTAAAGGAGTTACGGGCACAGACACACAGAATATTTTTTGCTCGCTGACAAATTGGTTTTCCCTGAGAAAATGTCATTCATTTCACTGGAAAAAGAAAAAAAACCCAACCAAACAAAACTTTCTAAAAACTATTTTGCATGAGGAGCTCAGTAGTTAAATTTGGTATGTTTTCCTCATCTCTGGAGGATTTGTTGTCCAGCTCCATGTGAGTGTGCAGCATCCAGCTCTCCTTCAGCCTTGCTCCTTTGGGAATGGCCAAGCCTGATCCTGCCAAAGCAGCACTGTTACATCTCCTGAGCTGAGCTGCTCAGGATTGTTCCACACTGTGGGACACCCTCCATGGCTGTCTGCACAGCTCAGGGCAGGGATGCTTTCACAGCCTTTTCCCTTCCTTCCTGGAGTGTGCAGATCTGGAAGCTGCTTCTTCCTTCTGGAGACTGCAGTTCCATCTCCATATTTTCCTTCTCTGTTAGGCTTCTTCTGTAACTTAAACCCAGGAGAGGAAAGCAGTCCCAAATTATCCCAAATATATAGTGGTGCAAGGCTCAGACTCAAAAATGGAGGGTTTATTTTGTACCCTGTGATCTCCAGCAGCTCCCCTTCCCCCAGCTTTTTCACTTGCTCATAGGTCCCACTCCTAACAACACAAAATTATTGCAGTTGGGAGCCAGTGGTAGAAACATTCCCAGAAGGATGGTTGGGAGATTACCTAGGGATAATATAGAGAAGAATAACATCAGGAGGCAGCTTCCAGCTTGCTTGGATACTTGTGAAAATTTCAAGCAAAAATTCTGGATGAAACTTTTGCCCTAATATTTCTTTCCTGTGTTCCTCCCATTCTCTCTTGTCCTTACAGAGTGTATATGAATATATTTCTATTCTAGCCTTGCATCTGTCTCATAAATACATCTCCTAAGTGTGTGCATGCTTGGGTTTGAAAATCCTCTTTGTAGAGCCCAGTAGTGTTTGTACTGTTTCCAATCTCCTCCATCTCTGCAAGATAAGTAGGTGCTACACTTATGTCATTTATTGCTATTTGTTTCTTTATGTTGGTTCCTCTTAAAGTGCTCTTCTCGTATCGTAGCTCCAGGGCATCCTTGCATACAGTTATGATACATAAAAACTGAAAAGCACAATTTAAACTGCAGCACCTCATCTGCTCTCCCTGTTTGTCTGTATTTTTCCCTCTGCCAAACATCATATTCCTTTCATCCAGCAATATAATATGATCCACCAGAAAGAAACGGAGCACAATGGAGGGTGAGTCATTCTGGCTGAAAGGTTAGGGCCAGATCCTGCATTTCCTCCTCCAAAAAACTCCTATACACTTGAACTAAGAGCATTTCCCGAGCTGGGAAGCTCAGGCCTCAATCTTGTAAGATGTATGCTGGCATGGACAAGCATTTTTAGGTACAGGAGGCTTCAGTTTGAGAAGTCTTTGCCATTTCCCTTTCCTTGTGCCAGTTCTTAAAGCTCTTCCTCATTGTTTGTTCCTGGAGTGCCAGATTTATTCTCAGAAGAAAGACCCAGCTTGTTTGACTAAGCCTTATCTGTAAAACAGTCACCAGGGGGATCTCAGCCTGTGCCTTCCAAAGTCCAGCTGGGAGGGCTGAGTGGGGTTTTGTGGCACACAAAAGGATTTCATGTGCAGCTCAGCAAAACTCCCCAAGGTCTCAGTGAAGGCATTGGCTCAATCAGTCTGCAGCCCAACCAGGTTGATATTTGGGATCTCAAAGCAAGCTGAAAGTTCCAGGAGGCTCAACCAGGCATCCAAAGCAGCTGGCAGAGGGAGACCCAAGCCCTGTGGCCTGCTCCAGCACGTCTGCCTGGGGTTCCCATCCAGCTATCCCTGCCTGGAGCCACCCACCCTGCCCTGCCAGCAGCTTTGCTCTGCTCTGCAGCGTGGAACCATCCTCTGCCTAACTGGCTTTGAAGCCAGTTCTCCCACCTCCCAGGAGAGCAGAGTAACCACCAAACCATTCTGCTTTGCATAGAGAGATATTAAAGAGGGGGAGAGAGCAGATAGACAGACAGATTAGGGCTGCTGGCTGGGCTGCTGCTCCACAATGTGGGAGCGTCCCCTTCCAGTTTCTCTCCTAACGAATATTCAAATGGGGAGACAAATAGAAGAGTTTCAGTGGGAAAGGCTGGAGGATGCTCACCTTGGCAGGGAGGGAGGGCAGCATCTGGGGTCTTTGCTGTGGGAGGAGAGCTAAAATTCCCCAAATCCCCATGGAATCAGGCCATGGAGGGCTCTGAACTCGAGTCTCTTGCACTGAAAGCAAATACAACACACCAAGGGGGGAGCTCCTGCCAAAGGCAGAGGTGCTTGCAGCCCTGAATCCATAAGGTCCTCTCCAAACACTCCTGTGGAATGAGGCCATGTGGACACCTTTACTCAGAAGGACATTTAACACTCACCTTGTGCCCCTTGTGGCAAAACAAACCAAAGCTGCATTGAAGGGCAAGGCAGAAAAAGTCCTGGTGCTTGGCACAATTTATTGGTGGAAATTTGAACATCTGAGGCTCTTCCAGAACAGCTGAATGAGGGCTTTGAGTGCCTTATTTCAGAGTTAGAGACTCTGAGTGTGTCAGTCAGGTGAACATGTCACTTTACGACCTTAACCTTCCAGGTTTTACCTTGTTTGGTCTTTTCAAATTCTCCCTGTAGCTGTTCTTCAGTGATTTTTTTGTTCCTTATGCTGCATCAGTCATACATCAGGTTGTGGCTACTCCCCAGTGGCTTGCAGAGAACAATAACATAGGGGAGAAAATATGCCCACTCATATATTTCGATTGTTTGACTTTCCCCTCTATCTCCCCGGAATATACCTCTACCTGAGTGCTTATTTACATATTAATGTGCAAGGATTTTCAGACCCACGTATTTAGCAGAACTCAGAAACCGGGGAATAATCTGTAGATAGCACGAGTATATCATTTTGATTTACAGTCTAACATTTAAATGTTTTGAGGTCAGACCTCTGCGAGAAAATAATTCACAACCGGATCTTGCAGCCTCCCCTGGCTGTACATTTATTGCCAACGAGCACGACGCGGATTGTTTTTCACGTGCCTGCTTTTTATTGCCTCCGATGCTGTTGTAGGATAGTTCACATAAACATTTATATAGGGTTTAGAAAACAGTTGTTAGCGAGGAGGAAGCTCTCTCTGTTTACACAGCCCCGAACAAAGCCACGGCGCGCAGCTCCCTCTCATTGACATGTGGGCGGGTTCTTTTCAAGTCACTGACTGGAAGAAGTGAGGGGCTGAGATTTATTCCTGACAGGACTTAAATTACTGGTAGCCTGACACATTTGTGAACAATTACTAGACACTGAGGTGTTTAAAGTAATGGGTACTGTTTGCTCGAGGGAAGGGGAAGTTTCGAAACCATTAAAACAAAACAATTTTCCATTGGATTAGCAAAAGGAAAATGCGTACGTTTATTTTTCCGAAAAGGCGCGTGGATATTTGATTTCTTGAATTATTTTTCTCTCCACGAGCACGTGCTTAAAAATTTCCTTTAATTTCCTAACCAGAAAGTTGCCATGTCTGGGTACAAGCTCACAGTCAGCTCTGAACGTGAGATTTGTGAGCTTGCAGCCCCCACAAGGTGAATTCACTGCAATGTCTCGGTTACAAAAGGATCTCATTGTTTAGTTGTCTCAAATGATAATAACATCTCCTTTTTTTAGCTTTTAATTTGAAGGAAGAAAGGTGAGAAGCTCTAAAATTTACTGCTTTATTCGTTTGACCATTAACCACTGCCAATATTTATGGACAATAAACTCTGTTTAATCCTCTCCTTAATCTACAGTACCTTTATTAATTTATTTGTGATTCCTCAAGGTAAAAGTTCTATATATTCCCACTTTTGCTCTCAGTGTTCATGTACAGTGACCCCTTCCATTCCTCCTTACAAAACCTGGGGCTAAGCAGCCCCCAAATTTCTATTTTTCCATTTGAGAGACTCCTGTCCCAACAGGAACATTTCCCTGGATTACTGCATGTTTTTAGGAATCATCCTGCATGTGTGTACACACTTCCACCCCTCTTCCTTCATTAACCATGAACTGTTGAACAGGTGCTGTCTCTGCAACTTGTGTTATTCTGATGTGCTATGAAGTGAATAAATTAAAGCCCCATCCATCTGCTAATAACCAAAATAAAAGATTTCAGTGGTGAACATAAATCAGGATTTTTGGAGGAGGCTGGTTAATCCTGCTTCACTGTGGGTCTCGGAGCCAGATTGTTCTTCCTGGCTGAGTCAATAAAAATGTTTATACATTTCTTAGTGCAACAGGGCCACACAGAGAGCTGCAAGAAATGTTTGCAGTAGTGGTCAGTTGGGGTGGGAGTTCCTGTCCTGCTGGCCATCCAAGCACTCGGATTTACCCAGCCAGGTAGCCCAGAATCATGACACTGATTTAACATGTTCATCTTTCACCAAAATAAATGGAAATCATGCCCTGTTTCTGTTATTCTTCCACCCACAAGGAAAAGATGCTACTTCAAGGGAACAAAAAGGCAAAACGCTTGTGAAATCCCATTGTCCCTGTTAGATATTTCCCCACTGTTTTATTGGGATTCCCAGCAATGTAAACAATGTAAATGTGATGGCTTTTCCCATGGACACTTCGCTACCTCACAAAAAAAGCCTTTTCCTTATAGTTTAGTTAATATTCCTCAGGAATGAAAATGCAGCTGTGAGTTTTGCTGGCCTACCTGGAAGTGCAGACTTCCAGATTTCAGCATGCTCAGCAGTTATCAGAGCAAAAGGATTGGATTTGCCTTTGCTGACTGAGAATTCCCATCCTTCAGTGAGATTGTTCTTGAGTGCTGGGAGAAAATCCCTTTCTTGCCACAGCTTCCTCTTGGATGATTCAGAGGTGATTTGGGAACTGGGAATCATCTGGGTTCTTTAGGTTTTGCCATAGTTTTGGAAAAGTAGGAAAGTAAAGACACTCTGTCTTTTTGAGGTAATTTCCAGAGTGATTTGTGCTGGCTTTGTTATGGTGAGAACTCCTGAAAATCCATCCCCTGTGCTGGACACTCTGCATAGCATCCCTCAGTAAACCACTACTCTTCATTTGAACCCATGTAGAAAAGTCTATAAACCCCACAAAGAGCGAGGTTTTATTCCCTAGTTCTTGTTTTCTGTGTCAGTTCTTGATGCATTGAGTAGTAAAACAATTTGTAACGTGCTGTTAGCACAAAAGAATGAAAAATAATACCAAAAATAAAACATGAAACTGCAATGAATGCAGCTATTTTTACACATTGTGTTCTGGCTCAAGGAAGTTTCAGAAGCTTCAGCAGAAGAACCCAAAAACACTTTCAGGGTCTCAATTCGCCACGAGGGATGGTTTTCTTTTGATTTTGTAGATTTCCTTCTTCTTCTTGAGTATTTTGGGAAAAGGGAAAAAAAAGAGCTGCAGATGTTCCAAACTTTGTACAGTCTTTTACAATTATTCAGGGTGGTGCCTCCTCTGTAGACTGTGCTGTTTTGCTCGCATATTCATAAATTTTTCTCATTTGTGAGAGTCGCTGAATAGAGCATGTGAATTGTTTTACCCAGTAGGTGGTGGAGCAATAATGAAGCTTTGTGATTAAGTAGTGTTGGAACATCTTATCTGAGTGGGAGGCACCATTAGTAGTAAAAGTAATTACCTGTGTAGAACGTGCTGATTGCACTGAGCATGTACTCCATGACACAAAGGATGTCTTCTCAACTTTAGGGACTTTAAGAGATCTCCATTTGCTGCTAATTTCACGTTTTAAGTGATAGCACATAATTCCTTGAATTTTTTATATTTTTTTGGAAGAGGGATTGTGTTAAAATTACAAATAAACTTTGCCAGAGCTAGTTCTCCTCATCAAAATTCTGTCCTTGTCATTGGGAGCTACAAAACGAGGATGAGGGAAATATCACTTGCAAGGAGTGGAGCTGCAAAGGCAGGGCTTGTTCCCAGGGTGGCACCTGGAGTCACTCACAGCTCGGGGCCATCCCCAGGAAGGAGCTGCGTGTCCCCAGGGTGATGCTGCAGGGAATGATCCCCAGGCAGGACAGCAAGGCTGAGCTGTGAGAGGAGGGCTCAGCCCAGCCATCCCTGGGGATCTGCAGGGATCTGTGGGAGGCTGGTGCCACTGATGGCAGCAGCCACTCGCAGGGTTATTCTCACAGAAGCCAATCTGTGGTAGAACACACGCTGTCCTGAGGTCTGATTTCATAAGCATTCATCCATCTGCCTGACAGTTTCCAGCAACTTGGGGAATAGCATATGAAGATGGGATGGAAATAAGCAACTCTTTCCATCGTAGGAAAGTGGGTGTTTTTTGGATTTCATCTGTAGATTGTACCTCTGGTGGCTTTTGTGTCTCGTGAAGATGTGAAATTAAACCTTTCTGTTCATTTCTATGACTTCAAACCCTTCTGGCTACTTGAGAAAGCTGATAAAAAGTCCTGGGATTCAAAGAGGCCCCTGACTTTTAGGATAAAAAGGAAAACAAAGAGCATTTCTGGTTTGGTTTAGATCTGATGCAAAGCCTGTTGGAATCACAACAAAGAGACTCCGACTGGTTTTTAAGATTAATATCTGGGGTTTTTACAAGGTCTGACATAAATGTGATGTTGCCATGCTCCCCAAATTGGAATTTGGAATCGTGCAGGGTCAGGGGCATCCCTGGCACACAGGTACAGGGAGTGAGGGGGAAGGAGCAGAGGAAAAGCCCTGGGAAGGGGCTGCAGCTCCTCTGCTCTTGGAATTATCCTGTGGAGGAGTTTCCTGGGCTCTTTGGGGAGGGTGGGAGCTCACACACAGGGGATGGGACAGGCAGGACCCTTCAGGAAGGTGACAAACCCTCATTGCAGTGGTTGGTTATTTCTCCAGCACATTCAATATCTTCCACCTATAAAACACCAAGGAATGCTGTAGGTTCACTCCACTTTTATTGTCAACTCCAGGTTTTTTCAGAAGCTTTTTTATGCCAGTTTTTCTGCAGTTTCTAAGTTATGTCTCTAATTTTTTCTTTTTAAGTCTTCTGAGGGAACTGTCTCTGTATTTAACCAGCCTGCTTTTTTTCTTAAATATTTTCTTTTTCTTGTGTTTTGTTTTTTTTTTTTTTCAGTTAATCTTTGATACAATTTACTTGGTTTATAAATCAACAGGATAAACTTTGTGACCATGTCTGAAAGTATGAGGAGGAAGCTTACGAGTGTAAATAATAAATACTAAAACTGCTGGAGCCACAAGAGTGGAAATACATTTAAATAATCCAACAAAAATTAGCTAATGATAATGATTAAAGTCAGCCCAAATATGAAATTTGTCATTTTTTTTTCTTTGCAGAACTGTATGCAGCGTTTTTTCTTTGCTATTATTTCCATGGGCCTGGGCTTTTGATGAAAAATAAATGAAAAATCCAAAAGAATATAATTCTAAATGAGTAAGATCGACCCAGTTTTGTGCAGAGCTGCAATTGAACTTTTTTTGGGGGGGTCAATTCTGCAGACACGAGGTTGGCTTCAAATTGGGCCTGAGCTTGTTTTAGTCTTCCTCCTGTTGAGTTCAGCAAAAGAGCTGGAAAATATTTCATCAAAGCAGCCTGAAATTTAACTGAGACCAAAATCAGGCCCATTTTGCATGGATATTATATTGCTGTAATTGCAGACAGCAAATTAATGACAAAAAAAAATATTGTGAGTATCTGCTGTTTGTTGCTGGTGTTTACAGGAACCAACTGCCTTCAAGGACATCCAACAGACAATTCCCATCCCTCAGTGGAAACAATGAACTGAGATTTTACTCACACTGAGACTAGAAGGAGATAAAATCTGCAGAGTTTAGCATTCTTTTAATGAATCCTACTAAAATTCAGGAATGCTCCTCTTCTGCTTGCTACCTTTCAGTATCCCTCAGGGATATGTTTGATAACCCAGTGTACATTCTTATGCTTTAAAGCATGATAATATTAAAATACCAAATTTATTCCTTGAAGTAAGATTCCAGACATACAAATTATGTCTAGATAGTAAGTGTAAATAAGAACAAGTTTACCTTATAATCAGGTAGAGGATAAAGAATTTTTAATGGCAAAAATTCATATTGTGCTGAGATTCCATGGAAAAAGGCAATTGCTGACCTGGCTTCCTGATGAATCCAGTAAATTACAGATGTGCATTACACACATTGGAATTCTGGCTTTTCTGAAATGTCTTCCATTATTTTTTTACTATCTTGTAATTAATTCAGAAAAATATGTTAGCATTTTCAGAAATGCACTGGCAGATCTCAGATTTAAATTTGCTTTTAGAATCATCTGAACTGTTGATAGTGAAATTCAACTGCAGTAGAAGGCGGTGCAATAATGTGCCCTAAATGTGCCCAAATATTCAGGTAGGTGTTGGTCTGGGCAGGTTATTCCTGTAAGGATCATGTGCACAAGCAGTTGGCCACTTTTGGTCAGGAATTGTTTAAATCCAAGGAATCTAAAGGCTGAGGAAAGTTCTGGGTCACTGCAGATCCACATGTGCCCTGTTAGCCCCAACAAGAACAGCACAGTTCGTGTTGTAGGAGCAGAATCCAAACTGGGAATTTTGATTCACATCCCTTGCTCAGACACACAGAAATGTAACTCTGAGCAAGAGCTTACACAGGAGGGAGAGAAAAATGAAATGTGATGTTTTGGTCCAAGTGAGTTTGTTTAAGAAAGAAAAATTGAAAAAGCATTTTTGGCAGTTAAAGTGTTATGTGGGTTTACAGCCCTTTTTGGAATATGCGAGGTTGTCACAATCAATATTGTTCTTGATCAAACTGAACCACAGACAACATTCTGAAAAAAAGCAGCAGACCCTGATCTCTGGACCAAGTAATGAAATTTGTGATGGAAAAAAGACACATCCACCTGATGTTCGTTAGTGGGGGAAATATTGACAGAAATTGTTAGCATGATGGGAAATTCAATTACTTTAAGCACTATTTGAACATGAAGGGAACAGAAACTTGATTAGGGAAATCATTTCAGATATTCTTCTAATTCTTTCTAAATCCAAAGGGCCCTCCCCAAAATCCCAAGGATCATCCACCCTCAAACTGCTGCAGTTATAGAAGAGACACTGTGGTCAGGGGAGCATCACAGATGGGCTCCTTGGAACTCCTGGCTTTTCCAGGGCTTTCAGCACCTCATGCCAGGCCAGCCTTTTGTTCACACTGCAAAGCATCTCTTGAGTAACCCAGCAGGATCTAATTGCAGCCTAATGCGCTGTTCCATGTGTCCCCGTGATCAGAGGAACACCCTTTCTGTGAAGGGAACACCCACCCTGCGCTCCTTTGGACCTGTTGGGGATAAATGGCATGAAGTTGTGTTTGCAGAGCATTAGGGGATGTGGAGGGAAGGAGGAGAGGCCAGCTGAGCTCAGCTCTGTCCCAAGAACAGGCCATTTCTGGTCCCTTTATGTCTGGTTTCTCACATTTCTCCAGGAATGCCGTGGGACAGAGGAGAGGCACCTTTGGGCAGGGACTGCAGCCTCCCACAGGGATTGGGGCAGTGACTGCAGGGAGAACCAAGCAGGGACAGCACCTGCAGCTGCACAAAGCCAGGAGAAATCTTTAGGTCTCCTCTAGTCCCAACCATCCCCATGGGAGCTGCCCCTGTTATTCCAGCTCCCCATGAAAACCTGGGGGTGTTCTGGGAGAAAGGAGGGAACTACCTGGGCAGAACTGTGGCCAGCTTGCTGAATTTAGCACCCCAGCCCTTCCCCGGTGTTAATATGGAGATCAGAGTCAATAAAACACATGGAGGCAAAATGTATGACTCCAATTTACATTAAGGAACTTAAAAGTTGTGAAATATGTGAAGAACAAACTGTTGTGAGAAAATAAGTGCCAGCCTTCCTGCAAATTTTATATCTGATTCTGCAAGCATGGGAAGTCTTCAGCGCTGTTCCTGACTTGGCTGCCAGTTTATGTGGGAGGGGAAACAGCCATTTTGCTCCAGGGAAATATTTTTTAAAAGTTCCATGATGAGAAGGGGGTTTGTTTGTTTGTTTGTTTTTGCTTTCCTGCATGGAATGAGTTCTGCAGTTGGAATTGCTGGTCCAAAGGCTGAATTGTGCCTCCATCAGCTTCAGCTGCCGTGGGACGTGTGTGCTTCTGTGTGGAGAATTTGGCAAGTTCACTTTGCCTGCATGGAGATGTAGACACACACACAGACATTGTCTCTGTGTTTGGATAAATGTACACAAATTTCAGCTTTCATCTGGACTGCATTTCTGAAGAAAGTGTGTTTCAGACAATGCATTGTTCCAGTTTCATGGATTGCAAAGATAAAGCACAAAACCCCACAAATTCATGGAGAAACACAAATCTTCCAGCCCCTGTCTCTCACAAAGGGGCATTTTTGTGTCTTAAATGAGGGCAGGTTTTTTTTAAAAACAACTGCCCATACAGCATTTCCCACACTGGAGCCTCGGGAGCGAGTGGATTTCAGCACTGAGGGAACAAAATGAAGTGGGAAGTTTTTCAGATGTGCTTTCCTGGGGTTCCATCTCCTGGGAACAGGAGGAGTTTGGGAGTTTCTGCTGAAAATCTGCCTTTTTTCACGTAGGTGTTGGATTGGAAGCCGAAGCTCTGAAAATCTGGCCTCGAAGGCCTATTTTTAAAATATGGTTTCTGCTTTTTCAGACACAATTTTGTGATCCCAGCTAATTAGGAGAACAGCCATGTGGTTAGACATCTGAGTGCTAGTCTTATTGCTTGGAACAATGACCATGGGAGAAAAGCTGCTCCGATGTGGTTTTGTTGTTATTTTGGTTTTTTGCTTGCAGAATAGACTGGAATCTGCTTTCCAGGCTGCACTGGGCTCCGTTTGTGCTGTTATAACAAATAAAGGAGGACTTGCTGATGGGCTCAAATAAACCTTCAATTGAAGTGACATCTCTTTTTTTCAAATGTCACTTGCTCCCTCCGTATCCCCGTGTGTTTTCAGGCCTCTGTTACAGGAGATCTCCTTCAATTTACCGTTCACTCGTCCAAAATCAGGGGCACAAAAAGCTTTTAAAATTAAAATTCAGGTTTTGAAAGAGGAGTTAGTCAACTCTCTGGATTCACAGCTCGCTTGAGGTTGACTCTATCACACTAATAAAATTTGAGGTTTATATTACAAAGTGACTCCAGGAGACCTCAAGTAGCAGAGTGAAATTAAGGATGTTAAGAAATTGTATCCTCAGTTGACCTCTGTGGGATAGGAAGAAAGAAACCAAGGGCAGAATTTATTCTGTTTTGTAGGGATTGAGTGGAAATTTGAAGGAGGAATATTCCATCCAAGCAGTGACATTGCACCAAGTACTGCAATTGATTGGCAAATGCTGATCCATCTGATGTGTGTGTGGGTTTCGTGGTGGTTGTGCAGGGAATTAGAGCCCATGCCCATGCAAGGAAGAGAGTACAGGCAGAAAATATCACAAAGTAGAGCTGCAAACTCGCATGCTAAAATTAAAAAGGAAATATTGCAATTTTCTGTGCTGCTGGTTTCTCCCAGAAAGCCACTCATTATAAGCACAGAGCAGCTCTGAGTTTCCTCACTAATTGCTGATGATCTCCCAGGTTGGTAGAACCTGAAGCTGTTTGTGTCACCAGCCTGGCTGTCCCCAGGTACAGCCATAAAACCAAAACATACCCCAAGAGCTTTGTGTCAGGATCACAGAAAAGTGAGAATCACTCCCTAGTTAGTAGGAGGCAGGTCCTCTACTGCAACAGCTGCTTTTCTGTCACCCTGTTCTTATTTCTAAACTACACCCTGGCTAAAAACATCCCCAGCAGTTCCTCTGCCCCATCACTGTGCTGCAATTTCCTTCCTACCCGAGTTATTCCTGGGATAGAACAGCATCCAGTGGGGATTGAGGCCTCCTGGAGCGAGGCACAGGATAAATACAGAGCAAGACACAGCCCCTGTCACAGGGAGCTTGCAGGTTGTCCCCAGCCCTGGGCAGGAGCAGGCTCCTCACTGCACTCTGTGGGCAGCAGCCTGGCTGCAGGTTCAGTAATGCAGCAGAGCAGGAGCAGAGGGAGGAAAAGGCAAGGAGCAGCAGTGGCAGAGGTGTGGTGCTGTCAGGAGCCACCCAGCCACTGCTGAAGATGAAATACCTGATGAATTCAGGGTAGGAGAAGCCTAAACTCGAGAATCCCTCGTGCCTGCTGCACGTGGTTGGTATCAGATGTTTAAATGAATCCAGGGCAGCACAAGAGCTCCACAAGGGCTGGTGTTGGCTCCTTTTGGGTGGCAATTCCTCCTGGAAATCATTGTGAGATGGGTTTGGGGAGTTTGGGAGGAATTGTGTGAATGTGTCCGTGGGGAGCATGGAGAAGGGAAAGAAATCCTTGTGGTTGTTGCTGGGATGTGAATGTGGAGCTACAGTTAATGCTGATTTTTACTGGAGGTAATTTCCATTTAGGATATTGTTAATATCCTGCTAACTGGGGAGGACTGGCTCACTAAAGCCAGCACAAGGTGAAGATACAGTGCTGGGGAAAATGAATTTTCACTCGGTTGCACGTAGTCTTGTTGTGACACATTTAGCAGCCTTCCATCTCCACTGAAATCAGTAAAAGCTTTCCCTTCATTATTCCCTTCATTCTGTGCCAGAGAGCCGAGGGTCTGACTCAGACCATCTGAAAGTAAATGGGAAATTTGAGTTATATTCTGGGCCTCATTTAAGGTTAATGACAAATGAAGCCCATGGCACTGAGCTGCCTTCCTTGTCCCCTCTCCCTGACAAGGTAAAAGTTGTTCTCCCCTTTCTCATGCTCTCTTCCTCTGTGAGGTGTGTAATCCAGTGGGCTTTTATCAAAGAAATCACCAAAAAGTGAGACCAGCAGATGTTTTCCAAGTCTTCCATCCCAGATCTGGAGTCCCTGTGATGATCCTTGCCACATTCCCCTGGCTGGACCCATCCACCTCAATGCCACTGTCACTCCAGCTTTGCCAGCATCCATGCTGACTGCCAGGCTTCAACATCTGCATCAAAACAGGCACCAAAATTCTGTCAGAAACCAAAAATCCAGCCCTCTGTGGCTTCTCCAGATTTCCTGCAGGAGAGCAGACCTCTGGTGCTTTGCATCTTTGCTTTCTGTAACTCAGTGATGGCTCCCTGCTGGAAATCTGTGGATTTGAACCAGAAAAGAGAGCAAGAGGGGGGACGGGTCAGATGTGGTTCCTGTGCCTTCCACAGGAGACTGTTCAGGGTGGGGGTGTCCAAAGGGTGTTGGATTATTTTCTTCCCTTCCCTTTGTTGTGGTGGCACTGACCTGTGTCACATCAGACACTGAGGTAGGCACAGGTAAGAACTCAGGCAGCCCCAATCAGAAAGGAGGGCATGGTCTAGAAAAACTGAAAAATAATTAAGGATGGCACCTATTTTACAGATGAGGATTGGAGCTGAGATTGAGAAACTTGCTTGAAGTTTCACAGAGCATAAATACAGTGTACAGGACAGAGATGGGAATTAAAGTGTCTCTGCCCTGAGTATTACAGCTCTGCTCTGCATTTCCCCCAGCATGTTGCCTTATCCCAAAACCTCCCTCTTCTCCTACTACCAGTCCTATCTGGGATTCCAGCATGTTGGAGACGTCTTTTCTCACAACTCAGAGTCATGTCTAAAATAAAAAATGAATCCTTCAAGATTAAATCCAGCACAGGATTTAGGTACTTAAAGGATTTAAGCAGTATTTTGATACTTAAATGCAAGTTGAGACCAGCGAGATGCTGCCAAGATACTGCATTATCCTGGGAAGTGCCTGCATTCGTTTGGTTGCTCAGTTTGTGATCTGAAAATGTCTTAGAAAGCTGAAATTTTTAGTTCAGAACATGTAGTGACTGTTTTGTGTTCAAGAGGATTGAATATTCCTGTCCCAACCACGAGCAGGGGTCACACACTCACCTGTGGGTCTCACCTGCTGGGTGTTCCAGGGCATGGGGCATCGCCTGCCAGGCCTGGGCTCAGCACAAACCCAGCACCACAGCCTTGACTTTGACTCTTTCCAGCCATGGAAAAGATTCCCAAAGCCTCCCCTCCCCTCCCAGACTCCAGGATATTGGAACTGTGCAGTTCCAAATCCAGGCCTTCTGCTTCAACCAAACTTGTTTATCATCCTTTTTCTGATCTCTTTCCCTCATCTCTTTTATTTTCTCTTCACCTCTTCTTTCTCATTGTGCTTCCTTTTCTTTTCTCTGGAAGCATCAGTGTCCTCTGTCAGAGTGAACAGGCCCCAGTCTCCCCTGCCCCAGGGAATGTGCCACCAGAAACTCAAAGTTCCTGTCCCACCCTGCAATTTCCACAGAATCCCAGGACATGCTGAGTGGGAAGAGACCCACAAGCATCAGGGAGCACAACTCCTGATAGTACAGAGCCTTTCCTCTGACAGGGACAAAAATTCCTCCCTCCAGGAGCAGTTCCCAACTCCTGTGAGTACAGAGCCTTTCCTCTGACAGGGACAGAAGTTCCTCCCTCCAGGAGCAGTTCCCAACTCCTGTGAGTACAGAGCCTTTCCTCTGACAGGGACAGAAGTTCCTCCCTCCAGGAGCAGTTCCCAACTCCTGCAAGTACAGAGCCTTTCCTCTGACAGGGACAGAAGTTCCTCCCTCCAGGAGCAGTTCCCAGACTGGGTGCCAGCTGTGGGAAGCACCACCCAAAGTGAGGTGCCAGGAGCACAAGGCTGAAGGGCCAGTGCTGGCCTGGAGCCTTTCCCAGGGGTGTCCCCAGCCTGCCCCAGGGACAGCAGCTCCTCCCAAAGCACAGGTGCCACATCCCCATTCACTATCCATGGACCAGGAGATGCTGCAGAGCCGTGTCAGGGGTGGAAGCAGAGCTTGGTGCCTCTCCCTGCCTCATCTGCAGGGTGAAAGCACTCTGCCAGTCGTGGTTCTGTGAGGACAGATTGGTAAACTCTGATTTGTTGCACTGACAGCTGAATTCCCAGCTCCTCTGGGGCTGCAGCCCAGCCGTGATCCCACAGGTCCCACACACCAACAGCCCAGGACCTGCCTGGGAGCTCCTCTGACCCCCTTTGGGCTCGCTGCAAAATAGCTCTTTGTCCCTCTGTTGCTGGGAAGTCCAAAGAATATGCTTTGTTTGAGATTTTCCAGGGAAAAAACAACAACAAATTTTAAAAAAAGGTTTTGGAATACCAAAGCGTCAAATAGGAGCTGATGGCTCCAGTCTGGGCACAGACAATTGAGTTTGAGGGAATTTATAGCAAGCCTATCCTTAATGTGTCCCAGGAATGACTTGATTTGCTTCTTCTATTCCCTTGCAGAAGAAACTGTGGGGATACAAATTTAATACAGTCTAGGAGCTTGTGTTACAGTTTACTGTGTCCTTGGACAGCTGTAAATCCTCCTCTGATGTATTTGCTTAATATTTAGGCTTAACGTGTTTTAACCACAAATCAGGCTACAGTAATGAACTTGGAACCCATCCAAGCCTTATCCCAGAGCCCCCACAAACAGCTCCAGTCCCAGAGGTGAAATGATGGTGATCTACCTGTGAATTTCCCAATCCCCCCTCATTTCGTTACGTGAGAATAACAAGGCCCACTAAATCAGGAGCCTGATCCTCAGCTAAAACAGGGATTTACATCCTCCTGTGCTGATTTACACCAGTGGAGGAGCCGATTCCACCATGAACAAATATAGTGTTTTAATCTACCCATCGATCCACAGCTCAGCTAATGAAACTTTGCAGCCCTTAAAATGTCCTGGCTCCAACTTGAATGTCTCCTGCATCTGGATTTTCTCTCATCAGCACTTCAGGGCTGGTACTGCATTAAAAACTGCACACACGACTACAGTTAAGCTTTTCAATAATGAAGTCACTTTATTTATTGAGAAATGTCATCACAGGATACATGATTCTTGGCAGGGCAGCTCCTGAGCAGGAAGCCTGCAGTTCCAAAGGTATGCAGGAACATGGAGAAGGGCATATTGTTTGCCTTCTTTTTATGACAGGAAGGATATGGTTTGGTTGTGTTTTTGATGAGTTTTATTTCATTGTACACGGAGATTTTCCTAGACTCTAAGTTCAAACTCCACAAACACTTTTAGCCCTCCTGTTACGTGGGTGTGGGGAGTGACTCTCCCTGTGTTTTGCACTGATGCTTTGCAGACCCTGCACAAAAGTTTTTGTCCCTTGGGCCTCTTGGGCCAGCACAGCTGGCACAGACATGGGCATGGAGACTTCAAATAATTCCTGGGGTTAATAGCTCCTGCTCTATGATGTGTATGAGAAGCGTTCTGGTGAATTGATATCATTCCTTTTTAAACTTTAGTCTATAATCTTAGGGCTTTATTTGAAAAAAAAACCAACAACTTACAAATAAATCCACAGACAAAATGAACTAGCTAAAGACATTGATGATTTCTGCTTCCTATGGCTATTTGATTGCCTAATTACAGTCATTTTGAACTGATTGCATGCTCTTTTAATTTATTTCCCAGCATTTGGCTGTAAGGAAAGACCTAATGCAGGGTATGTTATACAGAGGACAGTAGATCTTCCTGAAAACAAATGTTCACTCCTTTCTAATTGAGGAACTCTTTGCTTCGAAGACAGGAATGAACTGTCAGGTAGAAAATGGGAGGTTTTGAATGAAAGCAAGTTTGGAAGGCTCTGTGGTTGGGCTGAGCCCTGGCTGGGCAGCTCGAGCTCTGTTATCTCTGGCTGCCTCCCAGGGCCCTGGCTCAGGAGCTGGGATGGGATCAGCTCTGGAGAGCACCAGCCTGCCCATGCCAGCTCTCTGCTCCTGCTCCAGCCCGTGGGCAAGCCCAGAAATACAGAAATGGGATGAAAAAAGAGAAAGCTGCCTTGTTTTGAACCTGCAGAGAGATTTCTTCCAGCTGCAGGTTGAGCTGGGGCTCAGGCCAGCTCCTCCCTTGTCCTGGTGCAGTTTTTTCTCTGGGGCACTGTTAGAGCAGGCTCCTCCTCCCCAAGCACATCTGACTTCCTCAGTGCCTTTCCTAATTGCTTTCTACTGAATCATCTTCATTAATCCACCGTTGCATGATGCAAAAACGGGACCCAAAGGCTTGCCATCAGTTTTCTTTTAGGACCTACATTTTCTGATAACTTTATCATTGACTTTTTTAAATCTTTGAGGCAAAACACTTGTTCTGTACCAAAGAACCACAACTGTTCTCACAGGCATTGTGTATTCCGAGAAAAATGCAGTTATCAATCCAAAATACAATTAGAATTACTTTACCAGGTTATGTCAGGTTGTGAAAACAGTATCAGGAGAGGAAAAGAAAAATAAATAAGTGTGCTGTGTTTTGTTAACTCTGCGGTGCTGGGCGTTTATTCCGGCGGGATGGATGGGGGAGGCAGGGCTTCCTTATCAGGGCTGCCTTTGAGTGGGGCCTGTAACTGCTGGACAAGGATTTGGGGTGATCTCAGAGGGAGTAAATGATACAAAAGAACTGCTACAATCAGCCTAAACCAAGAGTTCCATTCAGAAAGCTGACCACAACTTTCAAGGTGCTTAAATGTTTATTTTTGCCGCAAGGCTGCCACGAACTTTTCAGACAAATTCTTGTGAAGTCTCTCAGGTGCCCAAGGAGAGCTGGGGTTAAATAAGGAGTCATTATTGCAGAATTTGTGGCAGATATCCGTAACCTTGTTTGTAAGATCCACTGGGACTCCTGGGCTCCAGTTCTGGTGAGGGATGTGCTGGGCTGGTGCTGCACAAACACCAACAACAGCAATGCCTGTGACCCCTCAACTTTACAACCAAATAGGCAGGAATCACTGAACTCTGGGAACTCCAGCTTTAATTTCACTTACAGGTGGTCCAGCTGCTGATGTCACACAAATGCTTGCTCAGGCCTTTCTTTTAGGGAGCTTTACCTGAAAAAGAGCACAAAAGTCTTTGAGTTCTGATGTTCTTGCTGTAATGGGGGCTGATCCTGAAGAGCCTTGGCTTTGCTGGAGGAAGAACTTCATTGAGGAACTGCCTTCCCTCCAAGAAATCTCTGCAGAATTAGGTCTGATGATAGCAATAAAAATTGTTTCTGAAAAATGGTTTTGAGAGCATTTCTATTGTTTGCTCTAACAAAGAGCCTCTGGAGACAGTGACCTTTGATTTCAGAAGTTTTGTGACTAATCCCTTTTTAAACTTTTTTTTTTTTTTTAATCACAAACTTCAAGGAAATGCTTGACTGAGACAGGATTTGAGCCTAAACTTCCCAAAGTTTCAGTTTTGGCCTTGTACCAGTAATTACAGGACTGTAAATTGGTTTCATAAGCTTAAGCTGTTGTGTTGGTACAAACTTAGGGCAGGGAACTTCCATTTGCTTGGGTCTCCCCAACAATGATGCTGAGCTCACCTCGCTCAGAGGCTGAAATGCTGAAAGTTAATTAAAAAAAAAAAAAAAACCAAAAATCAACAACAGCAACGAAATCCTGAAACTTTATTTTCCTGACAGGGACATTCTGAAGTGCAAAAGACCAAATTCTGCTTTGGAACCCATCTGGATTCCTCTGTAGTGCTGCATTTACCAGCCTAAAGCATGTGTTGTTAATTCAGTGTGTCTTAAGTCCCAGCCTCACATCTATTAAGTTTAAGCTCAGCAGGAAAACATGAAAAAGCACTCTCATATTAATCAGCAGTGCCAGAAATAAACCTGGATATCAGGAATTTAAACCTCACACTGCTCAGATGAATGCTGCAGCCCACAACATACAGCAGGGCTGCGTGTTTCTGCCCTGTGAAGGATGGATGTCAGAAAAAGGGAAAATACTAAAGAAATGCATTTATTTAAAACACTTATCCTTGTAAGAGTGCTCCATAAAATGTACATAAAAAGGTATTTTTCTCCCACAATTTAGGCAAACAGAATTTTTAGTTAGATATTATCACCTGGAGAGAGCCCAATAATAAGTAATTTAGTCTGGAGAGGGGTTTTGTACATTTCTGATTAATATTTACAAAAGGCTTTGTGTATTTTTGCTCGAGCGCTAATGAGGCAGCAGCTCAAGTTTAACAAAAAGGACACTGTAGATTGAAATATGGTATTGTGCCCATCAAAGTCTGCCTCCTCTCTGCTTGGCTTATGATGAATGCTGTTCTTTAATAGCAGGCTGGGGTTCCTGAAAAACTTATTACAGAGACTAAGAGAGGAGCCAAGAATGAAGGAATGCCTGACTGGCAGCAATCAATCACTCCCTTTTAAAGATGAACTGATCCTTCTTTTTTTAAAGTAACACTTCATAAAAAGGGCTCAAGCATAAATATGCAAAGCATTAGAGCAATTACATCCTGCATGATCCCTGCAGTATTTCTGGTGCATGGCTTCACTTGGCTCTGGTGAGATAATGAATGCAGGAAAATGGCAAATCTCTCTAAAAGAAGACTGATATTTAGAGAAAAGTTCTTGCTGAAGAGTGTTAATTATCTGGAGCTGGGAAGTGAGATTATTTAGATTCCTTTTAACAACATGTCTCTACACAGGCTCTTTGTTAATGAAGTTGTCTTTTCTTCTTTTTTAATAAATATTTTGATAAATATCTTTTTATATATTTTAAGAAAAGGCAAATATACATAACCTATACACAGAAGTGGACAAGGGGCTGATCTGCTTAGTGCCCATCACATGTAAACATGTTCATTTTTAAGTGCCTAATTTGCATATGCACTTTCTGCAACTGTCTGCAGTCCCAACGTTTGCCATGCAAATTCAGCAAGCAAACATGCACAGCTTTAGAGAAGTTGAGTTCCCTGTATGTAGTGCAGAATTTTTGCTCTTCCTTTAACACACAATCCTCGACCAGCAAGTTCCAGACCTTTATTCAGTGTTTAACAACCCAATCCCCAGAATACAAAGTACTTTTAATGCAACATGGGAGGGTTGGAAACACAAACTGATGGAGAAGAAAATATTTTTTTTTCCAATCACCACAAAAACTTTGCCCTGCACAGCAAAAGCACGGAGTTAATTTAAGAGGTGCAGCCCAGATATTGCATCCAGGTACCAGGAATTTTTAATGACTTGTTATTTTTACCTTGTTCAGAGAATAAACTTTCTGTTCCTAAGGGCCTTTTTAAAACTCCTTTTTAAAAGAGTGCTAAGAATGGCTGGACAGTCACTGTCAGGTGTAATGGATGGTAAATTATAAAATGTTAATGAACTAGTAACTATAAAACCTAATATTAGATGCAAACAGGGTTGTTTAACGTGGCACAGTTGAAAAGCACGAGCATGGAAACGGCAAAATGTCAGCAGTGAAATTCCTGGTGGGTATTCGAGACCTCCAGTGGGCTCAGGCTCTGTGTAAACACTGTCAGGAGAGGAGAATCAGCTCAGGTTTGTGGAGTTCAGTGAAAGTCAGAAATATTTTCTTCCTTTCAGAATAGGAAAATGACATTTGGTGCAAACGGAGGTTCTTTCCCCGAGCAGAGACAGTGTGGGTTACTCATAAAAGCATAATGGCTTTCATTCAGAGGTGCCATATGGCTGCTTATAAGATTTCTGCACAGCACTTGCTGTAGCAGTAACTAAACAAATGGCACTATAGTACAATATAATACCTGTCAAGAGCAGTGATAAAGAATGTTTTATTTCTCTGCTCTCTGTCCTCTTTTCTCCCTTCCTCCTTGGGAGCAGCTGCCTGTGCGAGGCAGCACCCACTAGATGGTACTGCCAGGCTTCTCCAGGCTGTCTCCTGTGCTCAGCCTCCCTGGCCTGTGCCTGGGGCTGCCATCCCTTCAGACACCCATCCTTTCATCCATCCCTTCAGCCATCCCTTCAGCCATCCTTTTATCCAGCCCTGCATCCATCCCAACATCCATCCCTTCAGCCGTCCCCATCGCCTTCCCAAAGGAGGGCTTGTCAGGAGCACAGCTGGGCAGATGTGGCAGGAATCTCTGTCTGGGGAGTCTGGGGGACAAAGTGCTCAACATTTCCTCTCTCTTTAACATTAAAATAGGGGCCAGATCTTCACCTGGGGCTCAACACCGTGGTGACATTTATGTAGAGACACCAACAACAGCCCTGAGCCTCAGCTTCTGGGAGCCCAGTGTCCCTGTGTCCCTGTCCCTGTCAGCCCAGTGTCCCAGTGTCCCTGTCAGCCCAGTGTCCCAGTGTCCCTGTCAGCCCAGTGTCCCTGTGTCCCTTTCAGCCCAGTGTCCCAGTGTCCCTGTCAGCCCAGTGTCCCAGTGTCCCAGTGTCCCTGCCAGCCCAGTGTCCCAGTGTCCCTGTCCCTGGGAGCAGAGGGAATTCAGCACCTGTGAAAAGCAGGCACAGACATCTCAGTGCCTCTCCTCTCCTCCCTGGAAAACGCTCATTGTGTTTGCTGTTTGAGGTTAAATGAACAGATGTGTGTGAGATGCTGAGTTCCTCACTCAGATGCAGCTGGAAAGTCACAATACCAACCCAGAATTTTTAACTTGCATCCAGTGCTGCCTCCTCCAGCTCTCTGGGCTGGTTAACAACGGGCCTGATTTGAATGCCTTTTAATTTTGGTAAAAGATGGCTCCACCTGCTCCACACGAGCAGAGGGATGGAAAATATTGCAATCTCTGATCACCAGATAGCCTTCATATGTTGTTTACAAAATAACACATCTTCTCTCTGCCTGTGTTTTTCCCTGTAGGATAAATGCAGGCTTATACCAGCTCTGAAATATATTGGCTCCCTGATCAGCACCCTAACACATCCGCTCTATCATCTTCTCCTTTGGAATCACACTCCAGGGAAATTTGGTTTAAACCTTTCCTGATTAAAAGCCAGCAATGACCACATAGGCAGTAAATGTGGGCTTTTTTTTTTTGTATGTGCTTGTCTCATTTCTGAAAGCACTTCCTTCACGCAGCCTAAATTCAAGATTTTGCATGATGTATTCCTCAGTCCTTCCGTCCATCTGTCCAGACAGGCAGCTTGTTTGATGAGTTAACCATTCTGAACACTTTAATATTTATGTGACTCTTGTGCAGCTCAGCAGTTGCTTTATGTGGGATTGCATATTTGATAAGATCACAGATTCACTCTGTGCCAAAGCTGAAGTCCTACCGAGGTCTGACTGTACTTCAAATGTCAAAAAAATATGAATAGGTGGTCTTAATGTTCTCCTCTGGTGTTATATCTGTCTATAGAGAATATAGCTTACAACAGATTAGAAGCAATAGAGGACTTGACATATAGTGAGAGAGCAGTAAGAATGATGCTTGTTGACATTATCGGCTAAACCTGTAGGGGAATTTTCTTTTTTTCCCTTTATTCTTTCTCCCCCTCTTGCTTTCCTTCTGTGAAATTTGCTTATTTGTTCCTGTGAGCCTTGCTCTTTCTGCATCGAGTTCCAGTTTCTCTATCTAAAATAGTGTTGTCAATCCAGGTGTTTTCAACACCTTCCCCATCTGTGTGAGCCCTTGCTTGGCTCTCCTGGCTGCTCTCCCCCCGTGACTCACAGGGCTGCCTCTGCCTGCTGTTTACAGAATATTTATTTGCAGAAAGCCTCTGTAACTCCAATTCATGTGCATATTTCCGTGGTCCCTCTGCACTTGGGGTTTTGTGTGCACAAAGGTTTGCAGCAAATGCAATTCTGGTGCTGATGTGCTCTGCCCCTGCACTGGGAATGCACCCCGTGTCTAAAGGGAAGCTACACAAATGCATTTGGCTCTAAATGAGGAATTCACCTCTACAGCAAAAGGAAAAAAAAAAAAAAATCCTGATTTTCAGTCTTTTGTAGCAGTGTCACAAATAAAGCAATGGAAGATGGATTACTGGGGAATGAGTCATGGAAATTCCTACCCAAGTTTTGTGAAATCTGAATATGCTGAGGACCGGGGGAGAAGGAAAGGATATTTCTGCTGACATGTAATGTCTTGATCCTCTCTCATTCCTGTTGTTAGGAACAATTTCTGTGGTTAGATGCCCAAAACAGTGCTTGCAGGCATGACTTTTGTAACTTTCTTTGGGAAATTGCATCCTGACACCAGGGTATGGCTCTGCCCAGCACACAGGGACCTGAGCTCTGAGCACAGCACCTGGGCCCTGTTCACAGCAGTTTATAAATGCTGCTTTCACAGCCTGGCTCCAGAGACAACACTGGAAATGTGCAGCACAGGGAATATTGCTTCTTGTCAGCTTTGCATTTAAAAAGTGCAGCTTGAGACACTGCAAGCCCTGGGTGAAACCAGTGCAGTGTCCACCAGCAGGGTCAGCAACCTGTGCTGGGCACTGCTTCCATCCTGTCCCTAACTCAGGCATGCTGAATGCAAAATCAATCCATTCTTTGGCCTGCAGGCACAGACAAGCCCTGAGCTTCCCTCTCTGCCTGTGGTTCTGTGTCTGCCTCTCACCTGGGGCTCTGTGTCCTGCCTGAACCTCAGCTCTGGGGGATTTTGGAATTCACGGGCAGCGCACCAGGAGAGCCCAGGAGCTGAATTTGCTCTCACAGGACACAGACACAGCTCTGTGCTGGGACAGAATGCATCCCCCAGAGCTGTTAGCACACAGCAGCCACGAAAAAGCTGATTTTCCAGCTTTAACTAGATTTGAAAAGAACAATTGTAATATGTGATACAATCCATAGATCAGTGGAGAAGAAAAACTTGGGCCAGATTCAAAGGTGGCCCTGTGAATGGCAGATGTGGTGTATTGTGCTGCTTCAGCTTGTGCACAATATGGCACAGGCTGGGAAACAGGAGACAGAAATATGAAGGCATATTTGATGTGCCATCATCTCAAAGGATTGTTCCTTTATCTGAGGAGGGAACTGTGATCCCGGGGAATTGTGAAGAGTTATTGGCATTCTGTAAAGTAGGAGTATGCCTAACATGCCATAACAAAAAAGGTAATGCAGAACTGTAATTAACATGATGTTATTTTTAATTCACAAAAATACTGTTTATGGAGCTGCACTGAAAGAATCTGACTCTTAATGAAGATTGATTGCAAGTCAGACTTTGCCTTTCATTCTGCTGATTTTTGTTCACTGCAGGAAGAAAGTGAGCTGGGAGTGAGATCATGTTTGTGGCACTGGGTCCCTTGAGTGTCCCCTCTGTCACCACAGCCAGGGGACCTGTGCTTCCCCCAGCTCAGGTGGTGCTGCACAAAGGCACTGGGAGACTTTGTCCCTTTGCTCCCTGTGTGTGACCTGCTCCTGCCACCTCCCAGCACTTTGTGCTCCAGAGCACAGCAGCACAGAGGGAACATCATCTCCCTCACCCTGCTGTGCCCAGGCAGCTCCAGGGAGCTCCAGTTTGGAGTTTCCAGCCCAGCTCAAGAGAGCTCAGCAGCTGAGGCTGAGCAGAGCACAGCTTTGGGCATGGGACATTTGCAAAGCTCTGCACAAATCTCCCAAATTTCTGCCAGGTCACAGCACCCCCATCAGTGCTGGGCTGTGTCCCAGGCAGCACCACTCTGTGTTCTGCACTTCTTGTGGTTCCACAGAGCTACTCTGGAGAGCTGAGAGCAGGGAAAAGTCAGCCTGCAGAGCATTTTATGGCAGCAAATGACCAGGGCTGCTCAAAGGTCCCCTTTGTCCCCTGCCAGATGGATCTGGGTGGGATGAGCATCCCTTTCTCACAGCCTGAAATCCCCTCTCCCATGGGCAGCACCTTCAGTGGCACCACAGTGATTCCAGGGGATCTCCTGCAGCCTCTCCTCGTCTGCTCCAGGCCCACTTTGCTTCCCCAGCCTGTTTTGGCTACAAGTTAACAAGGAATATGAAATACAATATGAAATGAAGGGTGTTCTTGCAGGAATAACTTAGGAAAGAAACTCATTGAGAAGCAGGAAGTCTTGCTCAGTTAAGCAGTAAGAAAAAAAACCATGTTTTAACACAAAAGTTAAGTTACCCTTCATGTGACAGACAAAGAAACCGAATCTATTCCTGTCAATTCTTTGAAGTTTTCCTACAAATTCCCAACACCCTTGTAGTGCCATAAATAAATGTAGAAATCCCATCCATTATATGAAATACCAGGCAAGAGTCCCTTCCCACGTTTGTAGAGCTGTGTTCTAATCACATGGCAGGAGAGTTTTCATTTCACTTTACTGCTAATTAAAACCTCAATATTGTGGAGCAGTAAATTTTCCTGATGATCAAAACTGTTTGTATGCCTTGTCACATAACCTATGCATTCCCAGGAAACGAGGGAGCTTGATTCTGCCTTCAGAGGAGAGGAAATTTGAAGGAAACTTGAATATCAAATGACACGAGTTAAAAAATGTGAGACAAGAGGTTTTCAGATCAGCAGTTGAAAGTGGAGCTGGATGAAACTATTGTATCAAACATTTCTTCAAATCTAGGCAAGGCTCTGACTGAAGCTTGTCCTTATAGAAAGTAAATTGGAGCAGAATTCTGGAGTGGAAGGGGAGTCTGGGCTGGAGTGGGGCTGGAGCCCAGGATTGCTGTGCCCAGTTTGTGCCAGCCCTGAGTGCCCTGAGCTCTCAGGGTGTTTGAGGGCAGCTTTGAAAAAAAAAAAAAAAAACACCTCAGGGGAAATGCAGGAAGGGTGCAAAACACAAGAGGATGGAAACAGTCAAACAACAGCATGTATTTATATTTTATTTTTATTTTTTCCCACAAAGCCCCATAAACTGAAACTGCTGAAATCTGCACAGAGTCACTAAAATGTTTTTCTACCTTGTACTTTCCACTCTGCTGCTGCTATCTGCTAAAATCAATCCCCAAATGCTGACTACCACTCAATTTTCAGACAGAGAAGCTTCAAATTCACATCCTGATTTGATTTTGGGCTTGTGTGGGGAGTTAGATCTGGCCCTTCTTGGGCTGTTGTCCCTGGTTGGGTTCTCCCTGCTCCCTTTCCTCTCTGCAGGGTTTAGGAAGTTTATACATATTTGTACACATCCCACTTTCTGCAGCTCTCTCAGTTTTCTCTCCAGAAGTTGTGTGCTCTCATGCTGCATTTTTTTTCACTCTGTATATTTAAGAAGAAAAAAAAACAACAAAAAAAAAGAAAAAGGTGCCATTTTGGCAGGGTTGTAAACTATCCTCTTGAAAAGCAAGGATGAAATTTTGAATTAAGAGGAGCTCAGTATGGTGTGACACTGTCCTCAATTCACCCCATTATTCCTGTGTGTTGTGGCACATATGGCATTAGTACAGTGTGTGAGATTCCCTGCAAAGCTAAGGAGAGGTAGGTTGATTTAAGGACATGGTTTCCAGCCAGATTTTCAGTTTCAACTTTAAATTTCCTTTGTGTTTGGAGAGAAGAATTTCCAAGCGCATCTTAAATGTTATTTCAAAGAGGTGGGTTTGGTTTTTGTGGCATTTCTTATTTTTTTCCTAAAAGCTTTCCTAGGAGTCACACTTCTGCTGGACTTTTTGGCTGCAATAATTTTAGAAAAGAGGCATCTAATAGAAGCAAAAGTGTGAGATGTCTTTTTAGGAAACTGAAGACATTTATTAGCCTTGGTGACAGTGGCAGGCTTCTAACTGCTCCCCATTCCTGACAGGAGCAGAACTCCTGTGAACAGAGCTATTAGCAGGCCAGAAAATCTGTTTACAATCCCCTGCTAACTTTCATGTTGAGGAGAATTTTGACCAAAAATCCCATCAGTTATTCTCATCTTGGGGAGCTTTCTGTTGGATTGTCAGTAATGGCCTCGTTTACAATTGATATTTACATGAAAATGTAAATGCAGAATCAGAGGTCCTGACTCTTGGAATGAAGTTGAAAGTTTGCCCTGGTCTAAGAGACAAAAAAAAAAAAAAAAAAAAGAATCCAAATATAAAGATCTTCATTTGAAATATTGAAAATATGCAACAAACTGCTCCAAAGCAAAGGATCCACAGTAATAATCTGGTGAATAATTTCAACGTATTATTTATTTATAAATAAGCGAATTTTTAAGAAAATGAAGCATTTTCAGACTGAATAAACAAGACCCATTTCAAGCAATAAATTGATTCCGACTGCTCCTCCCAGCTGGACCCCAAAGGGACTGTATATTCTTGTGAGAGTCTTCCATTTCAAATCAATCTTGAGGCAGGTAAGAGTTTTATGCCATGAAATACCACCTAATGATGTGTTTAGGATACAAAAGCTAATGGAAGAGTAGCAATAGCAGCTTTAATTTGTCAACAGCTTCCCCAGGAGAGTTCCATAGGGCTTGCAGATCCCCGAGTCATTTAAATGCCTTATTTACAACTGCATTAGGCATTTGTGCACACATTCCCATCAAAACGCTGCTCTTTTCATTCACAATTGTTCATTGGGATTGCAGTTTTTTAGGAATTTTGATCCCTGGTTCCATGGAGCTTTTGTTAATCCCAGTAATTACCCATCAGCTTTTTAGGCTTCTTAAGTGCTGCTCGTTTTTCTGGTATCTTTTGGTGGGAGTTTACAGTTACACCACAAGGAAATGGGATGTGAAAAGAGAATTCATATCATCCTGCCTTTATGTGGCACGGTGCCAGCCCCACCAAGCTCCCAGGAAGCTGCCATTTGATCCCAGTGAGATAAGAACAACAGATATGGAAAACTGAAAGCTCCCCTGGACTCCAGACAAAGTTATGCAAAGCAATAAAAGAAGGCAGGTGATGGTTTTTAGGACCTGACAATAACATTGTCCATTATTGCTGAAAAGCCCTGGGTAGGGTGAGAAAGGCAAGAGCTCAGCAGAGCAGAGCAACCTTACACGAGAGGTAATGCCAGAAGGGATAAAATCTGTGTCAGATTGGATTTTTTAGGGGGATGTGGGGAATTACTCCCATTAAAACTGGGCTGTGAGCTCTGAGGGTGACACCTCTCCTCATGTGCAACATGAATCGAGCTTTTTAACAGCTGCACATGGCCAGGGCCTGCGTTTCACATCTCTGAGCCTGTCTTTTCTCCAGTTATTGCAATTAAATTTTTTGTAGGTTTTTTTTCCCACAAAAGAGGTACCTAGAGTCCCCCTCCAAGCTGTTCTATCCCAAAGCCCTGCATCCCCTCCATCCCAGCTGCAGGATCTGCACTGCTCCTTGTTCTCCTGCAGTGCAGCAGCAGCCAGGGGCACTGGGAGAGGCTGGGACAGCCCAGCTCCCCCAAATCCAGCTCATTCCCATGGGATTGGGGCTGCTGGGAGGGGAGTGGATGCAGGGAGGGGTGCAGGAGGAGTTTCTTGCTCATTGAGGAGGAGAAGGGAGGAGGATACAGGAATTTGCCAAGGATCTCCTCAATTTGGGGAGGTCCCATCCCTCCAGCAAGAGCAGAAGCCCTGCAGAGAAGG
Organism: Aegithalos caudatus; assembly: GCA_013389925.1. NCBI lineage: Eukaryota > Metazoa > Chordata > Aves > Passeriformes > Aegithalidae > Aegithalos > Aegithalos caudatus. Next base: position 660,120 of record WEIU01009141.1, read on the forward strand.
GGATGGAGAGCACTGAGAGGGAGAAACCCTCACCCCCTCTCAGAATTCCCAAAAAATATTCCTTTGTCCAAAAGATGTTCCTGAGAGGAGCCAGCATCTGGGCAATCAATCCCTGCTGTGTTTTGGTGTCGTGGTCCTGAAGGACTCCAGCAGGGTTGGAAATGCTCAGGAAGGAAAAGAGAGGCTCAGTAAATCCAGCCTCGATTTTGTGGATTAAACTTTCATGGGGTGGCGTGTTGAAACATCATTTATTTGAGTGAAAAGGGCTGGGTAGAGAAATATCATTTTGTGAGTTTTAAAGAGGCATCCTGTCAAAATAGTCTGTTTTCACATTGCTTAAGTAGAAACAGCTCTTGGTTTCAAAATCCCAGCTAATTGGAAGAAAAACCTCCTATAAAACAAATAAATGAACATGTGAAAATATCAGCACTGGGGAAAAGTGATTTGAAACATTCAAAACTAAACACTTCATTTTAAATGACTTTATTTTAATTAGCCAATGGCAGAAACTTTCCTTCATGATTTGAGGGAAGGCAAATTTTGCAATGTTGAAAGTTCTCACAGTTTCATTTGCCATCCTGAGCTAAGGCACAGCTGTAGAGCACATTCCTATATTTATCTCCCTATCCTTCCATGCAGGAGAAGAAGGAATATAAATCTATAAGTGAAGAGACAGGTTAATATAAATGGTTGGAGTGAATCTCTTCTCTGATCATTTTTCCCTTCCCTTGCCTGATGTCACTTCATGAAAAATCTCACTCCACCACCAAAATGTATGGTAATAGTTCAAAACAAAATTGAAAAATTTCTGAAAGTTGAACTGGAAGCATTTTTGTCAGAGTTTATTGGGAGTATTTCGTATTTTTGAAAGTCTAGAAAACTTTTATGACAAGTAGATAAATTATAAAACTCTACAAGCATGGAATTAAATGGGATCTGAGAAGTGACAAACAGGGAAAAGAGAGAGCACATAATTTTAGAACACAAAAAGGTAACTAAATTTGAAAAATTGCATTAGTATATCATTTTCAGTCTGTGAGCCATTAGAGAAAAAGTGTAAATTACACCCTGTAACAAAGTAAAAATGTTTTCAATGTTTAAAGGTAATTTTGTATTACTGCTACTATTACTTAAACTCTTAGCTCTTATAAATATCTGAAGACAGGACCCCTGGTGATATTACCTGTGTCTTAGGCAGAGAGCAACAATTTCAATTCCATTCAACTACATTTGTATTTTGCCAAGTGCTATCAAGCACTGAGTTGCATAATTTGCTATCTAAGTGAAATAGATATTTTTCGTGCCTCACATTTATCACTCTCCTGTGGGCCTAGTTACTGACAATCAAATCATAAAAGATGTTCAAAATTGTCATGATGCACTTATTTTCTCATGATATTTGATACAAATAGTTTCTTCTACAGAAATGGCCTTTTTTAACCGTCGGATTTGAGAGTAGTTTTTAAAGGAACAGGATGCAGTTGGGGTTTAGCAGATTCTACATAGGCATTTAAAAAAAAAAAACCAAGCTTTTGAGAGCTGATTCTATTTCTAAATATATCATTGGAATCTCATTTCTAGGAAAGGAGGAATTTATACGGAGTGGAAGCTGATAACGTAGCAAAATAAAAATATAGAGGAAATTCTATTTGTAGCTGGAAGACTTGCATTTTTTTTTTTCCTTTTCTGTCTTTTAACATGAAATCAGACATTGTAAAAGGTGATTTTCAGTTTGTACAACAGTAACAGTGCAGGAGGATGTAACACACCCTTATCAATCACCCTACCCCAAAATACCCTGCAGGATTTGGGGACAATCATTGCCAGGTTGGCCACTGCACACAGTGAATCCAGCACAGGGAATTTCTCCTCACCTGGAGGAGGAGGGGGATGGAGAGCATCAAACCCATTCCCCAGGGAGCCAGCACAGCAGGAATGATGGCTGTGCCCATCAGGGAGGGGACACTGCAGGTGCTGTCACCAGAGCACATTAAACTGCCAGAACTCAGATCCAACTGAGGTTTTCCAGGAGCATCCCCAGATCCAGTAACCATTCCCCCAAATAACTCATGGAGCAGCATCTCCCCATGCTGAGCAGCAGACCCAACAGATCCCTCTCCCCCTGAGCAGGCAGCTCTGAAAAAAGCAGAGAGGGAAGCAGGATGGCAGGAGGCTGCTGCCTCTCGGGGAGTTTGCGCTGCATTTTAAACAAGAGACATCTTGAGGGCTGTGCTTACCCAAACCCTTCTGCTTGCAAAAGCAAAGCCCATAAACATTTGTTTAAGGCTGCCCTGACATACAGAGTATTTAAACTTTTCACTGCTGCTGCTTGTGAGACACAGCAAAATGTACAGGGTTTGTTGGGTTTTTTTTCCAAGATTTTATTCCCTCCGCCCTTGCCTGGGATTTGATGTGCCAGTTAAAAGCTGAGAGTGTCTCTGGCTACGATGGAAAAAGGTGATTTGGGGTAGAAATATGGCCCTGCTGACCTCATGCAAGGCAACAGCTGATGTTACAGTGAGAAGATGCTGGATATTTATTTGGAGGGGTAGGGGAGAAATATATTTGTTAGTGAAATGGAGCTTGCTGCAGAGTGCATAAAGGTGAATTATTTGGCAGAAGACTGAAGGAGGTTTATGCAATATGGTATTATTGAGCCGGGCTATTAGCAGAGTGAATTGCTATTGTGACATGCCATTAAATTGTTTTTAGTGTCCACAAAGGTATCATTCTGGAGCAGGCTTGGTTCCTAACAAAGTTATATATTTACTGGACTGCAGCAGATCTCCGAATAAAAATAGTCTGTGTGACCATAAAGTGAAATAAGAGAGAGGAGGGTCCTGTGTTGGGAAGTTTGAGCTCTCAGTCTGCTCCCCAGCACCCCTGACCATGAGCAGATGAAACCACAGGTAGGAAATAAGGTTAAAAAAACCTTAGGCACAAAAAACCCTCATTAGGATTGATCAAAATATTCCATCTTCAACTCTGGAAAACCCATAAAACACATATATTGCAGCATTCAGTCAAATGTCTTTAATCCTATTTAGACTCTGATTAAANGTTATGCATATTAGATTTAATGTTTTAGAACATCAATCAGTGAAAGAAAAGTAATAAATAATGCATGGTGAAAATGTGATAATGTTTATTAAGAAGCAACAGCCTTGTCATCTTCATTTTCTTCTTCAGTGATTCTCTCCTCAAAGGGTTCACTCATTTGGGACTCCCTGCAATTTAGCCTGAGGCCACTCTCTCTAATTCTTGGATGGAAATATACCTGCTTTGCAAAAATAAGTTAAAAGCAGAACAACTGTGCACACTGAAGGTCTCCCCATTAAGCTCCTAAAGGCCAGAGAGTGAATTTTGTGCCCTTGTTGCTGTGGAAATCTGGAGGCAGACAATAGAAATGTGGAGAGAGGGAGGGAGAAGGGCAGGGAAATGTGGGAGAGAGGAGACCTGAGCTGAGGCTGCTGGAAACCTCCTTCCCTCAGTGTCCATCTGAGCTGGGACAGGAGCTGTTCCTATCACCCATTCCTCTCCTTCCCTCAGTGTCCATCTGAGCTGGGACAGGAGCTGTTCCTATCACCCATTCCTCTCCTTCCCTCAGTGTCCTTCTGAGCTGGGACAGGAGCTGTTCCTGCCATCCCTTCCTATCTTCCTTCACTCAGTGTTCTCCTGAGCTGGGATATGAGGTGTTCCTATCATCCATTCCCTCTCCTTCCCTCAGTGTCCATCTGATCTGGGACAGGAGATGTTCCTACCACTCCTTCTCTTCCTTCCCTCAGTGTCCTGAGCTGGGACAGGAGCTGTTCCTGCCACCTCAGTGTCCATCTGAGCTGGGACAGGAGCTGTTCCTGCCACTCCTTCCTCTCCTGGGCTGCAGGATGAGCTGCAGGATGAGCTGGAAGTGAGCTCAGCCCCTGCATCCCCACTCATCTCCAAAGGGACAAACCCCTCCTGCCCCAGGAGCTCAGCCCATCACTGCTCCTCAATCTGGGAATGGCACCCAGGGAGGCTGAGGGTTCCCTGCCAGGGGAAGGGCTGACAAACAGCTCAAAATGCTGAATATTAGCATCCATTTAAGCATTGCTTGGAATCGGGCACCTTTGCCCTTCTGCTTTCTTTGTCTAATCTTTGGTCCCTGGGTGGAATAATGAGGAAATTCAGACTCCCTGTTAAAGAAGTGCAGTACTGATAATTTGCAGTACCTAAACCAAGATGTTGGTGTTAGTGTGCTGTGACATATAAGCTGCTTAATTAGAGTTGCCATTTAATCTGTTTCTGTTCATTTATTTACACTTGACTAAAACAGCAGAGAAGTTTTACCCATTGAGCTTTAGCAAACAGAGTGAACTCTTGTGGTGTGGCAGCTGGAGAGGACAAGGAGGTGTACAGGGAACAGGTTCTGGATGTGCCTTCCTTCACATGTGAATGCAGAGGAAGATGCAGCCCTGAATCTGTGTTATTGTGCACAGATGCAGCTCCTCGTTTCCAAATGTCTCCCGCAGTGGATAACAGTAGCTTGCTGGTATATTTATGTTTTTATTATTTACTGGAGCTTTCCGTGGGACATAATTCTAAATTATCCTTCTGTGGTTTATTAGAGTCGATGGGATTTTATTCATCAGCCCAGCAAGGCATTAGAAAGTGTAAAAAAATGTTCATTGTGTTTGTTGCGGTGTAAATAGATCAAGTTGGACTCGAGCTAGAGAGTAGGTGTGTTCCAGAGGCAAAACTCCACCAGGAAAGCCCTTTATGCTCTGGAGCAGTGGGAAGAGGCACTGAAAGGGTGAAAATCTGCTTGTACCCCTCCACTCCCTCCAAGGCTCTTTTATTACCCGGGCAGAATTCACATCTCTTCTTCCCAATAAATGGGATAACATTGATGGCAAAACTTTACTGAACTCCCTACTGCAGCTGGTGGCTGTGACAAGGGAAATGCTGCAAGCCCAGAGCCAGGGCAGAGCTGGGCTTTGTGTCCTGTGCCCTGCTCCCCTCCCACAGCACCAACAGAACCAACTCCCTGCAAAGCCTGGGATCACTGGGAATGGGGGCAGAGCCAAAGGGGCGTGGGATTGATCCAGTCCATGTGAAAGCCAGAGAGGAATGAACCCTGTTGTGCTCCAGAAGGAGCTAGAAGTGCATCAGGAGCAGAGAGGTCAGCCCAGGAGCAATTTCCAAGGTGCAGTTCTGCCTGTGGAGAAGGTCCCTGCTCAGGCTCAGACACAACCTTGTCCATCCCCAGTGAGACAACCCCAGCCCTGCCCTGCTGCTGACGTTCTGACTGGGGAGAGATAACACAGAGTTGTCTTCACTGCTGCTGTTCAGCTCCTGACAGCAGCAGAAGTGCCTCAAGTGCTGCAGAAGATTGTGTTCTCAGCCTAATCAGGAGTGGGAGGGCTTGAAATCCCCAACTTGTAATTTTAGCCCGACTTGCAGAATCAGGGAGATATTTTAGATGAACACGTGAACTCCAGGCTTAGCATTTTGGAAGTTTCATCTACCACAAACAACAAAAGGCACCTCAGAAACACAGGGGAAGCAAAAGTGGATGGTCTGATATTCATCACCCCACCACCAAAGCCTTCCAAGGCCAAAAATTGCAGATAGCAGAAGAGGAAGACTCAGAGCAAGAAATGAAGGATAAAGAATAGTTCAGCACTCTCCAAATGATGGATTAATTTTTCAGCATAGCTAAAATTACTATAACCTCAGTTTCATGAGTCAGCAAGTCTGATAACATTAATATATAGTAAAAGAAGGTAAGGCAACACCTGGGGATTTTTATTCAACTCAGCTAAATTTGGATATGAAACCTGCTTTTCATAATTAGAAATTTGGTTCGCTTACCACGAACCAGGTGTGTGTTTAAATAAAGGAATCTGATCCTTAAAGGGATTAAGGGCACCTTTATCCCACCATAATAGTAGAAATGAGCTCAGAATGAAAAAAAAACCTAAATTTAAGTCCCCTTAATAATAGCAAGACAGTACAAAGCATAAAAGCAAATAAATATAAGCATTTCTTTCCTTTCTCTACTTGAGATAAAGTTAATATTAAAGCTTACTTTCCTTCCATATTTATGCAAATAACCTTACCTAAAAACAGCATCAATTTTATTTCATTAAAAAGGTCAAAAAAAAAAAAAGTTCCTTTTATTTTCCATTCAGGGCTCATTGCCTGAGATCTTGATTAAATAAATGAATCTGTTTTGTTAATTATTGATACTGAAATTGTTGAATCCGTGTCTAAAACAAAGGACTGGGGTCTGCAGTTCACAGAGGATTCAGGAACAGGAAATTTCTCTCCCATTATGTATATTAGCAGCCACAGCTGGGTCAGCAGATGGATGTGTCCTTGTAGGCGTTTTTCCCCATAAAACATTTGTTGAACAAAAAAAAAAAAAAAAAAAATGTTTGAAGCAGGGTGGGCTTTACTGGAAGAGATCAAAATAGACACTTTTCCTTATTGCTTTTTAAAATATGGCCCTACCTGTGTGCCAGCAGCTCCCACAGTGAGGGCAGCTCCCCTGCCTCCTGCCATTCCCAAACCTGGGCACTTTTTCAGGTGTTCCTGAAATCCTTGGGCACTTCACTGACACCAAAGCTTCTCCCCTGAAGCAGGAATCTTTTTCCATCAGGGTTTAGGATTGATGCTCAAAGTGCTGACTTTTCCTTCTGCTCGAGGGAGGTTGGTTATTGGTGTGGATTCTTCTGATGGGAGTCATTCCATGGGTTCAGACCTCTGCACCTGGGCTGAACTGGGGCATTTGAAATTTATGTGGCACTTGGCCACCAGAAAGCCAAAGCACAGCTGTCCCTACACAGAGTCCTGTTCAGTGGAGCACGTGGAATTGTCAAAAAACACATGGAAACACAAAGTTCAGAGTGCTCCCACTGACAGAGCAGTGTCTGCAGGGCTCTCAGGGGTGCTGGCTGGGAGCTTTTCCCACAATTTCAGACCAAAGGGATTGTTTGCACCAGAAACCTTCATCCACAGCTGGGGAGTTCCCTTCCATCCCCACACAGGGCAGGCAGTTCGTGGGATTAACCAGGGGGATGCCCCTGCCTGGCTTTGGAGAAGCTGACAGCATAATTAGCAGGGATGAGCAAACAGGTTTTGCCTAATTTTGAACCTGCTCAAATGACCCAGTTTTGAAATTTAGCCCTGAATTTGCAACTTGCTGCATTTACGGTGCCTGTGTAATTACACTGTAATTATACATTTCCACACTTGCCATAACATCACAAGGACTAATTAGATTGGGGGAAATTTTATCCTGACTTGCACTGACTGGTAAAATACTCTTAAATAATTGATCCTATTGGTTGAGTCAGTCTAAAAAGTATCGGGAATCAGCCCATGTGAATATAACCTGAGTTGCCGAGGATAAGAGATGGAAAAGAAAAGGGATTCACTGCATGGAGCTTACAACATTTGCCAATTAGTTATTTCAGGCATTTGTTGCTTTAATGGAAGTCTGAGTTCTGAACCTTTTGAAGATATTATTTGTTATTGACTTCCCTGGATTGCATCAAATTTCCAGTACTGGGAGGAAATTGGTCCAGAGTGTGTTATTCCTGCAATTGCTTGAATGCACAGAGCTGCATTTGTCTTTACTATCCTTTACTGGAAAAGTTTGTCTTTTTATGAGTTAATTTTGTTGTAGACAACTATCTATTAAATACAAGTTATTAACAATTGCTGTTTATGGACAGACTCATTTGGAAAGCTGCATGTTGAAAGGTTTTAACTACAATATTCCTTCAGAATGAGGTTTTTAACTGATGAGTGACTTGTTGCTACGTGCTGCTGCTCAGTAATATAATGTCTTTCTCCTAATGTGCACTTTGGTTATGTTCATTTGATTTCTTCTGCAGACAAAAGTCTCAGAAAGAGACATACATCCACAGCATCAATCCAGTGTGTTAGATATCTATTACAGAAAAAAATGTAACTACATTATAGTTTAAGTGCCAATATACTGCAGACCCAAAGAAATAATTTTTATTGGTAGAAATAGGTTTTTTTATGTTGAAGTAATCACTTTGATCCTTATGCTAAGGGACATAAGCAAAAGGAAGATTCCTGTCTTGGTAGAAAACAGAATAATCTAAAAACATTTTGTTTCTTCTCCATCAGCAAACAGATTTGTTGACAGTAAAGCTCAAAAATGTGTCATTTTCTGACCAAGGTGTCATCAGGAAAATCATGTCAGCTTCTGGTCACCAGCACCCAGAAAGGAGGATGAGGAGGGTACAGAAGAGGCAGAAATGTGATGGAGGCAGCAGGGATGGGATCACCATCAAGTTCAAGTTGTGAATGGGATGTGCCACATGCCTGAAGAGTTCTGTAACTTTCCAGGCAGGATGAACTCCATCAAACTCACAGGGAGACTAAAGGAGGAGAGAATGCCCCCTTCTCTGAAGTGAGATTTGGAACAGCCACTGCCTCCCCTTCCAAAGGAGTTCTGTGAGAGCTGGGCCACCTCCTTCTCAGTGCAGTTTGCCACCGAGGCTGTGAGGGATCTGCTGAAGTTCTGGGGATCCAGAGCCCCTTAGAATCCTTTGTCCCTGTCCTTGGCAAGGCTGAGCTGTGTGGCAGCCCCCAGACCTTGTCATTGTTCAGACAGGTGACAGAAATCTTCCAACCTCACTTTTCAAAAGAGAAGCTCACATGCAAGTTGTTTTCCATCTGAAAATGCCTATTTCACCCCCAGGGCACTGCAGATGTACCCGGTGGCACCCCCAGAGCTCCTGCTGCCCCACAGCAGTGCCTGGGACCTGTCCTGTCATTTGTCACCCCAAGCTTGGTGTGATGTGAGGACAGAGCTGTGGCAGTGCCATTGCTGGTCCCCCAGTGAGCAGCCAGGGTCCCTGGGGGTTTGCAGGGACAGAGGTTGGGAGGTTCCCTGGAACCCTTCAGTTGTGGCAAACTGGAATTGTATCACAGGCACGGCTGAATGAAAGGAGCCTGAGGGATCATTAGTATCCTTCCATCACTTCCTCATTAGTTCTTAGATAGTGTTTTAATGACAGCTTGAGAGGCTCAGCATCCTGCCCTCTTACTATTTATGATCCCCACAGTGCTAATGTGCACTTAATGAGAAATTCTTGTCTTGCTTGTAAATCCTGTAGCCGGCATTCAATTTATTGACAGATGTTTGCTTGGGCCTCTTTAAAATTACTTCATAAATCTTCCAGGATAAAAGGCCTCAAGTTTGGTTATTAAGACAGGCCCTTGTTGACAGTTTCATATTTAACTGTTTGGAACTGGACTGTCAGGGCTGTAATGGAGTGCACGGTGGAGGGTTTGCATTCTTCGGGCTCATTTACCATGTTTTCTGCACCTATCAGGTTTTTTTCTTTTTGAAGTGTGTTGACTGTCCCTTATAATCCCTTTAGTTAACTTCCCTGTGACCTCTTTGTGCACTGCACTTACTCATTTAGCATATCAGCGTGTCAGCTGTGATGAAGTGTTTATGCTGATATGAGCTGAGGGCTGAGCAAGCGCCGCATGCCAGAACCTCCTGGCTGTAATGCTGATAGGAACTGAGGGCTGAGCTTGCACTTCATGCTGGAGCCCACTGGACATGTCACAGACAGCCACAAGTTTGCTGCCTCTTTCTCCCACCTTCCTGTTTTATTATTTTCTCCTCTAGGTCTGGGGTTATGTCTTGTAAAAGCTGAGGGAGGGCTTTTCCCTGCAGCTCGGGGCTACGGGATTTGGAAAGAAAATCCCATAGCCCTTGAACAGCATCCTGAGCTGATTCCTTCCTCCCTGTGATCTGTAGTGCTGTGACCACATCTGTAGGAATCAGGATCTTTAATCCCTCAGCCCTGCTGTTCTAAGGAGCTGCTGTTCCATCTGTGTGCCTCTGTTTGCCACACGTTGCTCCGAGGAACGAGGACCAGGCAAGAGTTTTCTGCTCCTCTCAGAGCCTCACAAAGCTTTTCCAAATGCACCTTTGAGTGACATATATTAGAGAGGTCTGGTCAAATGCTGCATTTAGAGTGTGCAATGACAGCTTTTCAGGCCATTATTTTAGAAGAGACTTTTTTTTTGTCCTCACAGTGAACAGAAAAGATTAAAAATTTAGAGAGCTGCTCGAAGATTGGGATAATTCAAACAGCTATTAAACCCATGACATCAGCCAAATTCTCTCCACTTAAGTCCGTCAAAAACCATTCAGATCAGACATTGGACGGTAATGAGCATCTCAGCTAAAAATAAAATGTTTGGGCTTTTTTTTGCTTACTTGGTGGTGCCATGTTATATTACATTGCTTGAGGAGTGTCACATCACATCATGTGGCTTCTGTGGGATCCTCTGCTGACATGACATAACGCTTTTTATACTTACAAAATATTTTTGATGGGATCCTTGCCATTCAGTTACTTTTGTTTAGTCATTAAGTTTGGGAAAATTCACAAATCTAAGCATTAATTCAACGGAAAGAGAAATGAGTTATCTGCAAGTGGAGCCAGCTAATTCCCTGTTTATTTATGAACCTGAGCAGGCTGGACTTCAGCAGGCTTTAAAGTCTGCTAAAGTCCAGCCAGTGTTCACCTGAGGGACTCACTGAGGCATGGATGATCCTGTTAGATCCCTGTTAGGATGAAGGGAATCCATCCCTGTGCTTGTCCCTGAGCAGGAGCCAGAAAAGCCTCTCCAAGGGAAGTCAGACCCCACGGAGTGTTCTGCATTCTCATCTCACATCTCAGAGGAATTCAGAGCCATATTAAGCAGGACAGGACACCAAAGGCAGGAAGCATTGAGATAAGGCATTAAAGAGAAAGAAAAAGCAGGTAAAGTTGTTTTTTTCAGTAATTTTGCTGGTACCTCTGACACCAGTGAATGCTAAAGGCCAGGCAGGCATTGGCTAGACTGAATACAGCCAATGTAAGAGGCAGCATGCTGCTTCAAATTTCAACCAGCACCATTTATGTGAGCTGATTAGTCCTCCTGGAAGTTTAAGGAGGATCAGAAATGTAAGGCCCTAACACCAGCAGTGATGTACAGGCATTTATGGGTTCTGGAATGGCTGAAAACAGGATGGCACTGGCTGGGATAGGGAGAAGCCTGAAAATCCCATGCAGCTGCCAGCATCCCCTTCAGTCTGATGAAGTTTAGAGTTCTCACCATCATATTCCACAGCAGCCTGTAGTGCTGAGATTGAAGGGGAACAAAGAGCAGGGAAGCACAATTACTGGGGATAAGGAGGTCTGGGAAGCAGAGAAGGAGCAAGCAGGCCCCCCATGTTCCTGCCATTTGTCATCTATTTTGATGGCTCATGTCAGGTGCTGGCACTGCAGTGGATGACAGCAAACACGTCTCACTAAATGTCTTTGTCCCAACATGCTGCAAGGGACATGTGAAGAAATGACTATTTTGCAAAAATTTGATGTATGTGAAGTGTCCTTATTAATAGCTTGGTTCAGCTCCCAGCTGGATTCAGTGGTCTCATCCCTGTTGGGGTGGGGAGGAACAGGATTGCACCCTGAAGGATTTGTGCTTAGCTGTTACTTCAAAAACAGATTTGCCAAAGAAATGCTCAGAGGAGAGAACAGAGTGTTCCAGCACACACAGGTAGAAGATGGTATTTCAAACTGAGCACACTGGGCAATCTTTGCTCATGATTCATCAGTCAAAACACATCAATTTTATCCCAGAACAGCTAAAAAAAAAATCTGCAACTACTTGACAAGTACATTTTTGGTGCAGGTCCCAGTTCTTTCCCAGTTGGCCCATTGGCTTGTCTGTCAGCATCTCTTGCACATTGTGGAAAATTAACCCTGTGGCGTGTTCTGTTTGCTGTTGTCCTGTTTTTCTCGAGTGACTCCATTCCTTGGGATTCTCAAAGGTAAAAAAAAAGAAGCAATCTGGTACAAAATTCCCACTAAAAGGCCATGGCAAGTGGGCATTTAAATTCCCCAAGTGCTTTTAGAAACCTTCCCTTCAAAACCAAGTTTGCCTTTTGGGTTTGTTTCACGTTCTGTTGTGAGGCTCCAGCATCTTCTCTCTCCCTTGCTTGGTTTGGTAAATTTTATCTGCTGGCTCGGGATCTCTGTTTCATTTTTGGTCTCTCTGGAACATAATATTTTTTTAATTGTCATTACAAATTTCAGACTTTTTCTACATGAGGTTATAATTCTGCCTCAACAGATTCACAGTTTTGATCAAAGCTTAAAATATCCTTGGCTAGAACTATCCTGATGCAACAATATTGACATTACAGAATGTTTTTTTCTTGGCATTATCCTAGTTATTCTTTTTTTCTAATGTACACTGTTCTGTAGCGTGTTTTCAGGATATTCTTCAGCGCTAGCAGAAACCCCTTGTTAAATTTACAAAGTGTTATGTATTCCCTCCTGAAGGATATTTTAATTTTCTCTCCTAATGGAGAAGGATAGCAGCGGAAATTCTGCTTGGGAGTTATCTTTCTTAGTGAAAAACTGCATCTGTTTCGAGCTGAGCAGTGCCTGTGCAAGCCAGAAAGTCTCACTCAGCTGTATCCTCAGGAAACAGAATAAGAAAAGAAACTTTGCCCCAGGTGCTCTCGTTCAGTGCAAGCCTCACTGTGGAGTGGTGGTTCCTGTGTGAGCACACAGGGATGGATCCGTGCAGGGATGGATCCGTGCAGGGACTGCTTTGGACACTTCCCACTCCTTGCAGCTCCTGTCCCTCATCTCTGCCTCCAGGGACTTTGTCCCCATGCTCCAGAGGGGGTTTGCAGTTTGCTGCTGGGGTTTCAGACCAAGTGATCCTTGGTGCTTTGTGTTATCCATGCTGGAATGTTTGGAGCTGGGCTGTGCTTGTTCTCTCCTCCATCCCACCTTTACACAGGGGCTGCTGTCACTGCTCCATTTGTCCTGGCAGAGATATGAAAACACTTCAAACTAAGAGCTTGATCTTTATTTTAATTTGTCAGTGGCTCCTTGGAGTCCCACCAAACCCTTCCCTATTTCCTCTGGTTGGAATATCTGTTGGGCAAGTAACTGTAGTCATTTCACTGCATCACATCTCAGGGGTGTGATCATTTCTTCTCTTCTACCCAGGAAAGAGTTGGGGTTTGTGCATTGACATCACAAGTGGACTTGATAGGTTGAGCTGCCTGATGATTCCTGTCTTTCCTCTGTCCGTAGGAATCCTGTTCTTAATTTATAGAAAGACAAAAATCTGTCCATGCAATGAAAATGTGCTGTGATCTATTGGGCTTCCATTGATGGATGATGAAAGGCTTGGTATTAATGCCCTGAATATGTATAATCCTGAGCCAGCCATGGTGTAGGGTCAGCAATCATTCACTTTATTTGATACATTTCCTCACATTGACTTAATACAGAGCATGAAACCTTGCTGGAGCCCTGATAGAGCCTAGAGAGTGGTGGAAAATCTGAGGAATTTGTTCCAAAGTTCTCCCTAGGCTATTGCTGCTGATAATCAGCATCTAAAATGTGATGAAATTTCTTTTGTTAACTTTGCCTGCATACTTAGTTGTATTTCACATCACTTTGGACTCCTGATTAGTTTTTTGTACACACAACTGTACACATCAAATTCAATAAATGTGCAGGAAAGGCAGCATTATCACCCAGCTCCTTTTGAAAATGCAGCCTCCAGGGATATATTTCCATTGCAGCATGTGGAGATTTTGTCACATGACATACGTTAATCTTTTCAGAACCCTACAGCAGAATCCCAGGCAATGCTCTATGGATGCATCCCTGCACTTCCACAAAGACGAGCCAGGATCTTTCTCGGGGTCTGATTTTTCTGCCTTCATTGTATAGAGCCTGATTACCTGGGAAGGTTTTGTAAATAAGGACAAGTTCTGTGCCTCAGGGAGGAAGAAGGGCTCGTTTATCTTTGTCTCAGGGGGCCGTGGCATTGTGTTTGCTCTGTAACAAAATCCGGAAAAGCCTCTGGGACACGGTCCCACAGCTGCCTGTGGAGAGCAAGGGTGGGTTTTACACTCCCAATTGTGGTGCTGGTTTATCTGCAGAAATCTCCCCACTCAGGCATTAGGGGTTGTCACTGTCTGTGTGCACAGTCCTGTTTTTCTCCTCGTGCAGTCCTCAGGAGAGTTGCCTTTCTCAGGACTGCAAAATACTCTTTAATTGCTCAGCCACCACTTGGGCTCCCATTTCCTCTCCAGCTGCTCTGGAGAGGGAGAGTGGCAGGACTTAATTCTTTTATCAAGAAGGGCATCACAGGGTAAAAACTTCTGCACAGTTTTTGTCAGAGCTCTGAGCTTATTGTCTGCCTGCTTGGCAGGGGAAAAGTGGCTGCGTGTCTCAGGCAGCCTAAGTGATTTGCCTGCAAAAAAAAATTCCTTGTGAAAACATGAGTGATTTTAAAAGAAGCTTAAGGAAGACCTGTCTGACAGAAAATGGGTTCAGAATTAAATTTTCCCCATTTCTCAAGTGTTCTTATAGCCAGGATTTCAGTTCAGTTCCATCACTGAGAGAAATTAAATCAAATGTAATTGTGGATACATCTAATCCAGGCTCCGACCTCAGCTCCAGGAAAGTTGTCCAAGCTGATTTCCCAGCTGGGAGGGTGCTGGGGTGGATCTCTGGAGTGCCCTCAGTGCAGGGATGGCTGGAAGAGCAGAATTTGCCCCTTTGGGTCGTGGTTTCAATGTACTCAAGTGACAAACTGCAGAGCCACTCAGACAGCTGCAGCCCTTGCTCTGCGCACTGCAGCTGCTACTTAAAAACTACTGGTTCCTCTCTCCTGCCTCCCTTCCTCCTCTGGGCAAGGGCCCCTGAACAGCCTCATGACAATGTCCTGGTCAGCTCTTTTCTGTTTAAAAAAAAAAAAACAAAAACAAAAACAAAAAAACCCAACCAAAAAACGATCAAAGTTGATTTCCTGTTCTGGTGAGCCATATATCACTGAGGCTCCCATCTGTGCCGTTTGTCTGTGACAGAATGACAGGTGTCATTTATCATTGGAGCTTGAGGAAGCTGTGGGAAGAGGGATTGAAATTTTTTCTGGAAGCAGTCAGTGTCTACAGACTGCCAGATCATTAAAAAGGGGGCTTTCCAAAGAAAGCTGTGTGTAATGTGATTGCACTTACTGTCAATGACAGGCTGAGAGAAAGAAGAAACATCAAAAAAAGAGAGAGAGGGGGAAGGATGGAAAGGGAGAAAGGGAGAGAAATGAAGTTTCTGCCAGGGGCATTTAAAGCTACAGCACAACAAATGCAGGAATCTTTTTTTGGTTTGGTTTCAATATCTGCATACTAAGTAAGGCCTTTGGAGATTTTAGCTCAGCTTGGAGTGCCAATAAGGAAACCAAAACAGGAAACTTCTTTAACAGCACTTATTTGCATCACATATTATTTAGGGCACTGTAACAGAGTTTGTACTTTAAGGAGCGTGTCTCAGAGCACAATGACTTAAGACTGGAATAGGAGCTAGCAGAGACAGGAAAACCTATTTGGTCTGCAGCTGAAGCTCCCAATAAATCAAAGGGCAGAACTAAGACCAGATACAAGGCCCTTTTTCAAAAAGGAGACATTTACAACGTCCTGTTTGCATAAGGACATTCAGGAAGAGCAGCATAATATCTCTATTTCAGCACCACCTAGGCAGCCTCTGGTCAGGGATTTGAGCTGAATCTTTCTTTCTTCTCATGCTAAAACACAATTACAACAAATTGTCCTCCTACTTGAGGTACATAAAACCAAAATTAAGACTGTTTTAATTGGGAAAAAAAAAAAACAACTTCCAACAGATATCAAATGTTTCATATTTTCATTTTCTTGCTCTTTACTGTCTCCTACAGAGATTTGAGTTCTTTAAGGTAGGAACCATCTCACAGCACCTTGAACACATCATGTCCTGCACAGGATGTCCTGCTCTGAGCTTGTGTTTCTTCCTGCAGCTGCAATACAAAGACTCTAATTGTTATGCTAATGAAAAATGAACATTCTGCCTTGTGCTAAACAGTTCAATAATTTCTATTTATGTATTTATGTGCTGATTTACACCAACGTTTGCCTCTGTGGAGAGCATTCCCTGGGATCAGAGAGCTCAGAGCAATCCCACACAGAGCTTAACACATGTAAGTGCTAACACTGTGCAGTTGGGAGATGAAGTTGTTACATGTGTTCCCATGTAAGTTTGTCTGTACACCCTTCCCAATGTGTTAAATGCCATTATGTCATTCTTATCATCAGCAAGCTCAGCTCCATTCTCTCCTGGCACTGGAATTGCAGAGCATGTGTGCACATGGATAGACATATCTCTGTGTATACATACACACACAAAACCATCTTTATATGTGAGGTTCAAAACCATTTTTGCCAGGTGAAGACAATTTTTGCCTGACTTTTGATTCTTGCCAGGTAAATGTGCTTTCCTGTGTGAAGGAGATCGGGTCAGAACTGCTTTAAATGTCATCTCCCTAGTGCAAAACAGAGATCCCTGTTCTCAGCAGCTACATGAAGGAAGCAGAATATAAAATCAGGCCTCAAAGTCATGTCTGTGGTTCTGTTGACATTTCTGTCTGTGGGGTGACAGAGGCTGGCCCTGTCATTCTCAGCACTACACCTGTACTACTCCTGTAACACTCAGGGCTTGAAAGCTTACCATGAAATGTTTCCTGTGAGTCCAGAAAAATGGGTGGCATGCCATGGACACACAGATCTCAGAGGAAACCACAGCAGGCAGGAGGCATCAGCCTCCCTTTTTAGGATATTTGCAGTAAAGTTGCATCCAAGACTCTCAGTTCTAAAAGAAAAAATGTGAGTTGTTGCTGGTGTGGTTTTGCTTTGAGAAAGGAATTGCTGCTCACAGAGATAAGGTTCTGCCTTCTGGCCAAGTGGTTCTAACAGTGAGATCTGGGTAAATACCTCGGTTCAGCACAGCTGGGGTTTGAGACTAAACACTGTAGTCTTTACTCAGCCAACCCTGCTCCAGTTTTACTTTCAATGTGCAGTTTGGGATCACCAAAAACCAGCCCAGTGTGCACAGCAAAGGCTTCTTTGGGCTAATGGTGGAGAAACAGGACCAAAACATCATTTATTCTCAGGAAGAGCTGAAATCAGAAGGGGAATCAAGCCCAGATTTGAAGGAGTTTGTGGGGCTGGAACCACCCCACCTGAGGTGGCCGTGGTGGGTCATTGTCACCAGACCATGTCACAGAGAATAATGGCTCTGCAATGGCACTGCAGGTTTATTTAAACTGTCAGGAGTCATCCCCCAGCTCCAGACTTCTGACATCAAATGTGTGCCCAACATTGGCTGAACAAACCTGAGTCTAATATTTATACAACATTAAAACCAGCTGGAACACAATCCTGCAGGTAAATATGCCCTGTTTGGAACTGCATCCTTTTCTTTTTGCTGGTAACGTGTTGGTGTTGCAGGGGACATTTGGTTCACAGCAGATTTCTCAGCAATAGCTGAACACAGCCAGAATTTCACAAATTAAATCCATAAAAGTCTTATTTTTATTGGTAAGAGTCTGGATCAGTTGTATTGATAAAATTACCAGTTAAGAAAAATTCAGTAAAGTTTGAGCTTCGCAATACAAATTGTCACATACACATATGCTCCAGGATCTGTCACGTGCTGATCCTTTAAAATTAGGAGGAATTACACCATAACACGTGATAGTCTTCTGCCTTTTGGTCTTTATTTAATTTCTGTCCACTACAGAAAATGATTTAAACCGTAAAGGGGAAAGAGATGAATCCATCAATATGTACGCTGTTTTTCTCCAGAGATTAAATAAGAGTTTGTGCATGTATTTACATTTTTCCTTCCTTAGTATATACTGTCCACTTATATTTGGAATGGGACTTCAGAAAAGCTGCAGAGGAGTTAATGAGAATAGGATGTTTGTACAATTCTGTAAATATTGGTTTATATTTCTGGGAGCAGCTATCATATATCTTGAGCCTTTCCCTCCAGGCTCACGACTCTCTTGGACTCCCATTTAGGTTCAACCTTTGGCAAGAGTTCAAGGAGCAGGGAAAGCAGCTGAGGATCTGGTCCAGTGGGAGAGATCCAAGAAAGCTCTTAGATGCTGGGTGTGCAGCTGACAGGGATTCCAGGAGCCTGGGCTCCAGGGAGCAGAGGGGAAGCTGTGCTGCCCTCAGTGTCCAAAACCTCCAGGAGCTGAAGCTTCAGCCAGGATGATCCCACAGAGGGGTCCTGTGCCCCCCAAAACACATCCCCTGAATGCACAGGGAAACCAGAACTCAGATTTGCATCCCAGTCTGGGAAATTCTCTTTCTCCCCTTCTCTGTAAGGCAGCATCTGAGATGATATTTCTCTCTCTCTCTCTTGTTCTCTCTTTTTGCTTAAACTCTGTAGGGCAGATGTAAAGGTCAAGCCAATTGATTTGTCTGGGTAGCAGGGCACTCTCAGCGGAGATGCAATTCACAGTTTCATAAAGTCTGGTGGTATTGGCTTGACTCAATGCTTGTGAGGAGAATCTACAGTTAGGGAGACCTCCATCATTGTTGAGAGCATCTCTGTAATTTGTCTTGAAACGATTATATTTCAAATTTCTTGCTAAAACAACTCAGGAATGCTGGTAGGTATGTTGGGGGGGAGAAAGCCACTAAATACCTAATCCATGTTCCCTCTCTGTGTAACTATGAAATGCATCTTGTTCACTTTTATCTTTGTCACAGAATGATTGACATGCAATATCTCAGCTTGACACTTTGATATTGGTGATCAGAGCAATTTGTTTCAACCTGCATGCTAAACCCTCAAGGTTAGGATATTCCCAAAATATAAACATAAAGGATGGATTACTGCTATCATTGCCTAGTTTATAATCTGTTCTTATCAGCTGAGGGCTGGTAATGTAAAAGAGCTGATTTCTTTCTGTAAGTAATTTCAGTGTCCATTTTAACTGTACATTTCTTCTGCTCTTTACTTATAACACTGAATTATCCCAAGCCTGTTCCTAAATACAGGGATTGTGGAAGTAAACTGGGTACAGCCATGAGCTCCTCTGTGCTTCCTGATGTACAATATGGAATGGGACTGGTTTGGCAGAAGACAAATCACATTGTCAGGCTGATGAGAACAGTTTGCTTCTCAAGGAGAACATTGGTGCTCCTTTTCTATTTTGTCACAGTGCATTATTCCTTTATTCTTCATCTTCAAACACACCAAAATGAATGGTTTGGATACCTGAGAAATAATGTGTAACATCCTTCTTTATTGCCTGGGTTCACAGTTTATTTGGTAAATGCTTTTGGTCTCTTTCCAGCAGTCACATGAAGCTTTAGGAGGTGTCAGTGAGGCTGGAGGAGGGTTTATCAGGCTGATGTTGGGTTAGAAGGGACCTTAAAGATCATCCATTCCCACCCCTGCCATGGGCAGGGATGCTTTCCACTATCCCAGGGTGCTCCAATTCCCATCCAGCCTGGCCTTGGGCACTGCCAGGGATCCAGGGGCAGCCACAGCTGCTCTGGGAATTCCATTCCAGAGCCTCACCACCCTCAGAGGGAGGAATTCATTCCTAAAATCCACAATCAAGTCAATCCACGCTCTTCTGTGGGGCTGCTCAGTGCCGTCATCTGCCACTGAGGAACCTTCTGTGCCTCGGTCTGTGGAGCTTTTGCTGTTTTCCTTGTTCCCTTATATCCATTTAATACTGAAACCTAATTAATCAAAGTGTCTGGGCTGCCATGGACCAGCCCTGGGGTACTGCCTGTGCCCATTTCACACTGGGATGGTTCCTGTGCTGCTCAGGGACCAACTGGGACTGCTGGAGGGGAGCTGTGGAAATGCCACAGAGTCCTGCTCCTCATCCTGGAATGGACACAGCTTTACAGCCAGCTCCTCCTTTTGTGATATTTCCCTGCTGTTAAAATTAGAAAACTCTGCCTTCTGCTGTGGAAGGAGGGCCAGACTTGTCAAATACAAGGTAGTTTGTAAGTGTAACACCATTATTTACACTGATATTTTTAGCAGGTTTCTGGTGCTTGTTGAGGTTTGAAGCCAGGAGTTCTCTGAGTTCCCCTTTTCCTTTCCTGCAGATACCCCAGCACAGCCCTTCCCACATGGGATGATGGCAGAGAGGTTTCCCTGCTGTGCTCAGCCAGAACTGAAGGAAGCACACGTGGGGGTCAGCAGGTTTTGTCCCCTTGCAGCCCCTTCCCTCCTCCTGCAGTGTGGAACACAGCAGAGCTGCACCCACTGCCTGCACCCCCTTCCCATCACAGACCTCACTTGTGCTTGGCCAAATCCTCCCGAGATGAAGGTGCTATTTAAATGTAAATTATTATTTACAATATCTTATGCTTGATATAAGTTTTGGGGAAGTTTCATCTTTACACTTGTTTGCAGCAGCATATCCTTTCATAGCTATAATTTATATGCAAAGGTTTTCCCTGTCCTATCACACGTTTTCCAATATGTTTTGATGAAGTCTGAATAGTTCAAATTGAGCTCCAGCATTGTGCATTTTATTTATTTCCTATCTCGTTTGTATTAAGTTTTGTCATAGGTTAGGGCTTGCTTTTATATTCCAGTAAGAGAGGATATAGAATATGTGATTATTCAAGGTCTTTGTTATTTATATATCCTGCATCCCGCGTGTGCTGCTCCGGTGTCCAAGTGAAATGCAGGATTCTATTTTAATTCTCATGACTGTATGTGATCATTAACAGCCACTGCACCCAGTACAAAATAAAAATGCAATTCCAAGAAGTGTGCACATAAATAAATATAAGTGAGCGCGTAAAAGAGTGAATGAGATAAATTGGTTCTTTTCAAATATCAAACTTATCTTCAGTTTAAGGGAGGCATCCTCTGCGCTGCCTCTGCTCCAAATGGCACTTTAAAAAAAAATTAAACATAATAATAAACCAGAATTCATTGCTTTTAATAACATTTTCAGCCATGTGCTGAGGGTGGGCTCCCTTTTTTCCATTTTTTCCCCCCCTTAAGATTGCAATTTTGAAAATAGCAGGAAAGGTCATAACACACTGAGTATTGCCTTGCTGTTTCTTTGGCACTTGTGAATTTCAGTCAGCTCGGGGTTGTGTCTGTGCTGAAGTTCCAGCAAATTCCAGCCCATTCCCTGCTCCTTTTCCAGCAGCGGGAAGGGAAGGGAAGGGAAGGGAAGGGAAGGGAAGGGANAATGGCACTTTAAAAAAAAATTAAACATAATAATAAACCAGAATTCATTGCTTTTAATAACATTTTCAGCCATGTGCTGAGGGTGGGCTCCCTTTTTTCCATTTTTTTCCCCCCCTTAAGATTGCAATTTTGAAAATAGCAGGAAAGGTCATAACACACTGAGTATTGCCTTGCTGTTTCTTTGGCACTTGTGAATTTCAGTCAGCTCGGGGTTGTGTCTGTGCTGAAGTTCCAGCAAATTCCAGCCCCTTCCCTGCTCCTTTTCCAGCAGCAGCGGGAAGGGAAAGGAAGGGAAGGGAAGGGAAGGGAAGGGAAGGGCTCCTCTCCCACCCGGGATCCATCAGCTCTCTGGCAGCTGGCACTGCAGCAGCCAAACACCAGATGCAAGATGAAAGCTCCTGCTTGTGTTTCCCTGGAAATGAGGCAGCTCAGCTTCCTCCCCTCTGTAGAGCTTTCCCGGGATGTGCAGCTCAGTGTTGTCTCTCCAGCAGAGAGGGTTCAGTGCCACTGAGTTCCAGCCCACAGGGATAGGAGCAGCCAGAGGTGTCAATCCTGGTCACTTTGGAGAAGCTCTCCTCTCTGGGAGATGCTCCAAGCAGTTTTCACTCCTCCTTTCCCTGTTCCTTCCTCCAGTCCTGCTCTGGGCACCTGGGCAAGCAGTGACCTCAGCCTGGCTCTGCTCCCCTCAGCCCTACCTTCAGTGCTCAGTAACAACCTGGGGCAGCTCTTCTGGGGTTAAAATAGAATAGGATATATGTAAATATAGTACTGTTTATTTGTATATGCATACTCGTTCATTTCACCAGTATGTATACAATTTTACTAAAAAATAGTGAGATCTGCTTTTCTTTGGGGACAACCAAACCAAGGGGAATCGTGTTGTTTTGCACACACACAAACTAATTTTCTGTCTCCTTCTGTGGCACATATGAATATATATATTATATTTCAAACAATGTAATTACTGCTTCAAAAATACCCCAGAAAACACCACCAAATTAAAAAAAAATAATAATTTAAAAGTCTAAAAGGTACTCCTCTTCTATCTTAAGCACAATTTTTGCTCTAGCAGCAGACAATGAACTCCAGTGTCTGTGAGCAGGCAGTCATCTCTGACAGCGCAGGGCTTCTGCTGTATAAAATACAGTATTTATAATGTTTCTGCAAGTGTCTCTTTGATTGCATTATTCCTTTGTCTGACCTATACTTTCAGATAAAAGTGTTTTGCTTAGAAACTACGTAATAAATCAAGTGTAGGAAACAGACACGTTCCTTTTCTATCAGGGACTAAATGTGAAAAATGGTTTCAAAGAAGCTGAGGGTAAATGATGGAGTTCTGTTAGCAGTTTTGCCTTTGCTGAAACAAAGTAAAGGTAATGTACAGGAGGAATATCTCAGGGTCACTGCAGTCATATGTCAAGTGCTAGAATAGTACTTTATTTGGCAAGGAGATCAAAGAAAAGCTTTGTGTTATTTTTCTTCTGTATGCTGAGGAATGGAAGAGGTTTTCTCCCCTTTTATAGTTACTAGAACTGTAGTTTCCCTGATCCGAGATGAGATCACCCAACTCCAGGATATGATTACATTTCAGTAGTTAAAAAAAAATTACATAAGTACTAAGCATGATTTGACCTACCTTTCCTGTGTCAGACTGCTGAAATTATTTTACATTTATATAAATCCAAGCTGCTTTGCACCTTTTTGTAGCTAAAATAAATGCTACCCTGGGAGCCGTGGGTCTCATGGTGGACAACTTATTGCATGTTGAATGTGTCACAGTAAATCTGCAAGTGGTTTTAAGCTGAAAAGAGATTTTTTTTTCTCCCTTAGAAGGCTAG
Source organism: Aegithalos caudatus (assembly GCA_013389925.1). Taxonomy (NCBI): domain Eukaryota; kingdom Metazoa; phylum Chordata; class Aves; order Passeriformes; family Aegithalidae; genus Aegithalos; species Aegithalos caudatus. The sequence continues at coordinate 683,080 of WEIU01009141.1, forward strand.
AGGAAAGTAAGGAAATTAATTTTCAAAGCACAGGAACCAGAAAAATTCCTTTTCATATTCTCTTCTTTTCGGTAAGCACTGTGCTGAGAGAAAAAAAAAAAAAAGTAAAACAAGTTTTAAGTGAAATAACCACTTACTGAAACACTTGCAGAGACAAATCCTCAAGTTATATAGGCTGCAGTGATTCTATTTTTCAAGCCATGCTTTTGAAGGTGTCATGATATACTGTGGTTGTCTTTAATGCTACAGTTAACATATATTAAAGAAATGCTGCTGTCTTCATCCCCTGCATGTGCCTGATGCACTCAGACTCTCGTGGTGGCTTTGAGCTTCAGATCTTGCCTGCAGCAGATGAATGTTGGGAAGGATTGTTCCCAAAGGAGCAGGTGTGGGATGAGGCTGTCCCATCCCAGCACCCTGGGAACCCCTGGGGAAGGACAGACAACCCCTGGCCCTCCCAAAGCATCCCTTGTGTGCTGGGAGTTTATTTATCACAGCTTGGGAAAGGAGCACCCCCTAAGAATTATTCACATTGTTCCACAGAGCTCCTATCTCACATCTCTTTTTTTTTTTTTTT